>CANSGD010001530.1:0-167500 GCA_947645195.1 Patellifolia procumbens | reverse complement strand
GATTCTAGATCCTCTTCCATATCATCATCAATGTCCAAGCTGCCAGTAAGATACTTGTTCAGACTTTGGGACCCAGCTGCGGGTATAGTTGCCTCTGAAATTATCTGCATGATCTCGTCAATACTTTGCATTGGCTGATCTGGCTCTTCATACTGACTGTTTGCCGCATTCTCATCCATGAGATCTGCTGGTAAGTTCTTTAGAAACCATTCGTGCTGCCGTATCTCAGGAATCGAAATTCTCTAGCAAATTGCCACCGAAATCAATTGTCAGGGTAAATATAACACTCAACAAGCCCTCCGTTCCTAAAAATATAGCTTCATCACATTATTATTTTACATCTTTTAAAAACTTTAGTTAAGATTACTTAAAGTATCCTTCACTATTCAAAAGTTTACATCTCCAGTTACAACTTTAGTACTTATTTGGTATTCTTGCTGAAGGTTATCTTGAAAGAATTATGTAGGAAAGTTCATGGTTTAACATTTAAACTACCAAATTGGGAAGAGGTCAATAAATTTGGGACAGCTTAGAATAGAAAATAAGATTTTAGGTTCATTCAGTATTTAACAGCACAACAAGCAGATACTTCAACCAAACAAATAATGAAACAAGACACACATGCAAACACACATAGTATAATCACATGTCCTAAGTGCATTACCTTGGCTGGGTCAGCAACAAATATCCTTGAGAGCAAATGACGACATTCTGAAGATATATGCACATAGTCAGGAATAGAGTATTGGACATTTAAAATTCGCTGCACCAGCAGAAATTGTAAGTGTCAGAAGGCAACCAGAGAAGCCACCATTTCGGTACATAAAATGGTGAAGAACTTACATGTATTGTCTTGCGGAAATTTTTAGGTTCCTCAGGGTCTTCAAAGGGTAAGCTCCAACCAGCATTACATACAAAGTTACCCCACAAGACCACACATCTGCAATCTGAAATGGGCATGTGGAAGCAAAGATTCGAATGTACTACTGAGTGCCACCACTTAATGGTCTTAACATCAAAGAGTACAGTATTTCTTGCAGCACACAAAGCAATATGTATTTTGACATTAATGTCCATTCTAGTTTGAGCACTTGAAAATCTCATTACTTCATAAATGTATTATAGAGTTCTGAGCACTTGAAAATCTCATTACTTCATAAACATATTATAGAGCTTGGTGATACATGATAACTTTTTCTTAAATGGCAATTTATTTTAGCTTCCAAATGGCGAGTTTAGCTTTAACCCAACCAGTCATGTCTATTTCCATATAACCAACAGTTGTGAAGTCAGCTCCAGAATTAAAACTTGTAAAGGAAATCGAGGAAAAGGAAAACCTAAATGCACATAAAACATGACATTGTGATGAGCATGTCACCTTGCCATCATATTCTTTCTTCAGTAAGACCTCAGGTGCAATATAAGCAGGAGTCCCAACAGTTGATTTGGGTTGAGAATGCAGGACTGAGGACTGAAATGGAGCAAACATATGTGCAAATATGTAAGGATTAGATATGAAGGAGCTGCTTACATAACTGAGAATACATAGGAAGATGAGACTGAGGGGAGGGGAAGGGGAAATTAACCAACCACTGTATAATTATATAAAACACAAGATGTTTTAAATAGACAACTATGCCTCATTCCAGAAAAAATCTACATCCATACACCACCCTATGTAGCCAAAATGCTTTCACTACTTATTTGCAGTAGATTTTCCAAATAAATCCTACAAATGCCTACTCAACATGGATTAAACTAATTAAGAAGCACATGCCTTAGAATACCCAAAATCACAAATCTTCAAGCGAGGAACTGAACTACTGTCCAATAATGTGTTCTCCAACTTTAAGTCTCTATGGCAAACTTGCTTTAAGAACAAACATGACTCGATGGTATAAATAAAACAAAAAACATTGATGGTCAAGAATAAAGAGAACAGTGACAGAAGTACCATTGCATGACAGTAGCTGACCCAGAAATCAACTGCTGAAAGAAGAAACGTGCCTAACAGAAAGAGAACAGAATCGCTTTCAGATTTAAGCAAAGGACAGGGTAACCAAAACAAATCAAGTAAATGATCACCTCATCTTCACTAAACCGTCCAGCATTACATATACGTTCAAACAACTCTCCGCCCGATGCATACTCCATGACTATAAGCTAAATGTGTTGGAGTCAATATAACCCAAAAGCAAAACCAATTAAGAGACGCCCGAAACTGCGGTACAAAGAAGGGAAAAAATACACAAGCAGCTAGTATGGGGCTGTACAAACCCTCCTTTGAATCTAACGATGTTGGGATGTCTCAGTGACCTATGATTAATGATTTCTCTCTGCACATTTTCATCTATCTGTGCATATATAGAGTAATTCGAAATCCCAACATGATGCAATATATTAGTAGTATTTCTAAAAGTAGATGTAAAATTCAAGATACTTATATTGGATAAATATTTCTTGCTCCTAAGAAAATCAGAAGACACCAGAATCTGATATACCACAGCACCGAATGTCGGAAATACAACCATATCAAACAAATGAGTCCTCAAATGTATAAAGATCCAAACTTTATCAAACTAATAGAAAACCTGTTGTATGTGAATGTGATCTCTCATATTCCAAACACAAAGTCCTATGAAGGTGAGACATTGGTTCCAAACTTCCAATACACAACAAATATGATAGGAGTATAATCTAATATACAATCACAGTTGTTAAATAAACAATCTAAAAAGTTGCAGTATGTATATTATATTAGAACCATACTTCTTTTAGTCTTTTGTTTCTTTACGGTGCTTGAAAATTGCTCAATTTTCAGATACACTAAACACTTGTTACAACCCGACTCTTCAAATTTCCTTACGTATTAAACCAAAAAATGTCAATTTCCTTACGTATTTAACCAAAAATGACATTTTTCTACCAAATAGCAAATCCGACACCCAGACATAAATAACTCACCGTATCACTATAAGAAAACTAGAAAACACGTGCATCATGAAACTGGTAGAGGATCACCAAAACTACAAAAACACCAATTAAAATAATTTCTAATTTTCTTACATAAAAACCAAAACTTAAAAGACATTTTCGACAAAATCCCAAATCCGACACCCGAGTAGACACTTGTAGCCGAGTTTAAGCAACAAAGAAAAGAAAAAGAGTGACTGACCTTCTCACCTCGCTCGATGTACTTAACAGCAACAAGTTCATTAGTAGTTTTATCTCTCATCAACTAGCAACTCAAAATTACCAGAACCAATATCTTTCACCAACTCATATCGATCACTATTATGCATTATCGGCATATCTGCATTCATCCCTCCTCCTCCAGCAGTTCGATCCATTATCTCTCTCTTTAATTCAAATCAAATTTGCTCCACTCAAATTAACGACGAGAAATTTGAAAAGCATGATCGTAACATAAAAAAAAGATAACAAATTTTGGTAGGGTTACGTGTCAAAGATATGAAATCACGTGAAATAAATTGTATGAAGATGGAGACAGAATCTTAAAGAGTGATGGAGGATTAAAGTAAGAATCTTGTGAACCGCACTTACATAACATAACAATCTGCTTTAAAACTTTTTTGTAAAATTTTTTGTTTTTTGGGGTGGGGTTTGAGATTAATAAATTAGGGTTTTTGCTCGTGAATTTATTGAAGATGTAAATTGCTTTATATTTGAAGCTCTGTTTCTGTAATTGTGGTTCTTTGTTGTTAGCTGGAAAGAAAGAGAGATGGAGATGGTGGTAGGTTTGGTTGGGGTTTGTGTAGTTGGGTGCTTAATGAATCTGTAGCGGGAAATTAGGGGGGAACTAAAAGGGTATTTGTGGAAAGTGGGAGTTATTCACGAGAGTGTTTATCAATTATCATATACTCAGGTTGAGTGTACTATGAACATGATATTATCCGATCATGATCTGACTTTTCTAAGAAAATAGCAAACGATTTAAGATAAAAATAACTTTGAGTGTACTATGATCCCCGACTCCTGTAAATACGGGTGTGGTGTGGTGTGGCCGTGTGGGGTTTCTTTCTGTGATGTAAGAGTTAATTGGCGGCTAAACTATTAAGTGGGTAACGAGTAGACGAGTAGTGATGAAAATAGTAGTGGTATCAGGCATGGCAACTTGTGTTTCTTACATTACATGTTTCTTAATGACTGATTTGCCCAATGCTTAGATAAGGTTCACACTTCACAAGCGGCAAAGAATACTTTTTCTCTCTTCTTTACTGCTAAGTGAATAATGGCATGGGTCGGACCGGCACGAGTACTGGCACGGCCTTACATGAGTTTGGTTCAAATCCAGCCAGTATAAATGCTACTAGTCCAACACGAGTCTATTGGTCATGTTGGACAGCTATTTATGAACGTTATTTTCAAAATCTTGGTTGAAGTCTGACACGAATATGACGAGTCAGCTCGCTTCTTGACCCGTTTATAATAGACAAAAAGAAAAACAATTTGTTAAAGAGCGGACAAGTGCGTGATACAATATGATTCGGTAACACACATGAGACTAGTTGTACGTGCTTGTACCACTCTTTGAAGATTTGGCCGAGACTGACAGGGCACAAACTTTTCTTAACCCGTTTTAAGCACAACCCAATATGACATGTGGACCGGCGCGATCGGTCCCATGCTCAGCTTACGCTGAGATTTTGCAATGTAGTGGTTTGTGTACAACCATATAGCGCACGATACATTTAATAAAGTCTAAGGGGTGTTTCACAGTTGGCTGGTGGGTTTTTATAGTAATTGTTTGACCACCTAGGGATGTGACGGCTAGAATCCATTCTCCTCCTAGCTCAGCGTCACCCCTAGTTGTCTCGCCTAGTTGTGGCGCAAGACTTAGTGCATATGCTTTGAGTCCTAGTGTCTCCACAACATTGTTTTCCTTCACTTGTGTCATCGTCTAATATTCATCCATGGCCACCTATCTCAAAAATGGTATTTCTATATCTTGAGTGCTAGTGAATCTAAAAATGAATGTTATTTAGTTTCAACTCTCCACAAATAAGCTAAGCGAATGACAAAGATTCTTGTTTGCGTCAAGCCATCACGACATATAAATACAATGCATTATTTAGAAATGATACATGAAAGTTATTACCTTGTCATTGTAATTATTGTAATGTGTTGGGTTATATCGGGTCTATAAGATCAGTTATCATTCAGATGGTACAATGGATATTTCAAGGCCCGACCGATTGTTTTTGAGAACAATAGTAGTAGACATGTTTTGACTACTTTGAAACTTTTAGTCATACGATCAAACTCACTATTATGTGTCTAGTCCTCACTTTTTATGCGACTTTTAAATGGACTATTCGTCAATTGGGGTAAAAAAAGTCTTCTCTACATGATTTTTTACATGAGGAGACTTACATGAGACACCCTGCTAGGGCATACATCTAATCATATTTTTCTCCTCCATAAGTCGAAATCTGCTTCAACACTAGAAAGAGTAACCACGTTTTGGACTTTCACGATGAGTTGATTTGAAACAAGCTCTCCAAGCTTCGTTATCTCATATAAGCAGTTTTCTCTTATGTGAAGTATTGGTTTCAAGTGCAACAATTATAACACATATATGTTCACTTTCAAATATCAAAGTCATCTTTATTCTTGTCTTATATGTTGATGTCATTGTAAAGATATTTAGAGCATTAAATTTAGAGGAAATAATCTAAACATATTATTTCTCTCTTTCTCTTCTCAATTTTGAGAAGATTTCTTTTGTGTGTCTTACACTCTTGCAGGCTCAAGGCTGCCTTTGCTGCTTTTTATATCTACCTAGGACTAACAACAAAAGACCTAGGGATTAGAGAATATTCTTACAACTAGCAGTGAGCCCAAATCAGCTACATTCAGTTGTACAATAAAACAAAAAACCTAAAAGGACATATACACATCAGCAGCCTATGTCATTTCTATTACATCATGTAATACAAAGAAAAACAGGAAAATATAGAGTATAATTCCTATATCCCCCCTTCAAGTTGGAGCTTGGGATTAGTAACAAGTCCTAACTTGAAAGAAATGAAATGATGTTGTTGTTGAAAGAGACTTTTGGTCATCAAATCTGCAAGTTGTAGGCTAGATTGAACATGTTGGGTTGCAATGAAACCTGAATCAACATTGTCTCTGATGTAATGACAGTCAATGCTAAGATGTTTGGTTCTTTCATGAAATAAAAGGATTGGCTTCTATGTGTATTATTGTCACATAGTAGAGGAATAGGCTTGGAAATGCATTGTTGCAAATCTTGGAGATTGCCTTCCATCCATACAATTTCACTAGTAGTTTTTGACATACTCCTGTATTCAGATTCTGCTGAAGATTTAGAAACAGTCTTTTGTTTCTTAGTTTTCCAGGATACAAGAGATTTTCCTAGAAAAATGCAAAATCATGTGAGAGATCTTCTAGAAAAAATACAGGAACCCCAATCTGCATCTGAGTAGCAAGTGAGGTTGAAGGATGGTTGAGCAGGATAGAAAAGGCCCCAATTAATTGTTCTCTTCAAGTATCTTACAACATGTAAAGCAGCTTGAAAATGAGGAACCATGGGGTATTGCATAAATTGACTGAGTTGTTGAACACTATAGGAAATGTCTGCTCTTGTGAGATTAAGGTAAAAGAGTTTACCAATTAATCTCCAGTAAAGATCAGGTTCTTCCATGATATCTCCTTCAACTATGGACAATCTAACTCCATGGGGGAGAGGTGTAATAATTTCTTTGCACTCAAGCATGCCTGTGTTGGCAAGATTATCATAAGTATATTTCCTTTGATTAAGGAGAGTAGCAGCATCATTCCTAGAGACTTCATTGCCTAGAAAATATCTCAATTCCCCAAGATCTTTTACAAAGAATTCAACATCTAAAGCAACCTTTAGTTGGGCAATACTCTCCTTATTTTCTCCTGAAATAAGGAGATCTAGACTAAAACAATCATTTGCTTCCCATTATCATTGTGGTGAAACAAAGAATAGTCACTCTTGGATTGTGTAAAACCATGCTTAAGAAGGAAGGCAGTTAACTCTATGTTCCAAGCTCTAGAGGCTTGTTTTAGACCATATAAACTTCTTTTTAACTTACAAACATGAATTTCATCTCTTAAAGGATGCCCCAAAGGCAATTTCATGTACACTTCCTCTTCTAGAAATCCATGTAAAAAAGCATTATTGATGTCAATGTGATGCATCTTCCATTCTTTCATTGTGGCTAGATCAATGAGGATTCTGACAGTGCTGAAATTTGCTACAGGAGAAAAAGTATGTTTATAATCTTTAATTTGCCTTTCACCTGTTTGTCTCCTCTAGCTACTAGCCTAGCCTTGAACCTTTCAATATCTCCATTTGGTCTATATTTGATTTTATAGACCAACTTACAATTAATGTCATGTTTCCCTTTAGGAAGTTCCATCACTTCCCAAGTATCATTTTTCTCAAGAGCATCCTACTCATTTTTCATGGCATCCCTCCACTCTGGGTATTTTGAAGCTTGATGATAGGTATCTGGTTCATTAATTTTCATCACATTGCTTAAAGAGGAAATGTATTCAGGGGTGTAGGCTTGCATTCCCCTTATTTCATGCACACTGAATGAGCTGGACAAATCAGTCTTTGCATTTTGTTTGTTCATGTTAGGAAATAGGAACATTACAAACAAAATCTCTATATTTAACAGGAAAGTGCCGGTCCCTGTCTGATCTTCTAGTTTGAGCAAGTTGTTGAGTTCCTTGTTGAGATTTTTCAAGGATTTCAGGTTGAGTAACACCTTGAGAGCTTCCAGGACTCTCCTGTGGATGATGAACATGATTGTCAAAATCCTGTACAGCACCCTGTAAAATTTGTTCTTCTGCTTCTTCAGGCAACCCAGAAGCTTCAGGAGTCAAATCTTCATCTGATTGAAAATCTGGTATAAAATTGAATTGTATTCTTATTTCAACCCCTGCATTCACATCCCTTTCAATCTTCAAAAAAGGGAATATATTTTCTTTGAAAACAACATCTCAACTAGTATAGATCCTTCTTTTCCAAGTTCAAAAATTTTGTATCCCTTTTGATTGCTAGGATATCCCAACATGATAGATCGAATCCCCTTTTCACCAAACTTGTCAGTTTTCTTTTGACTACCACTACCATAGCATAAACATCCTATGACCTTAAGATGATCATAGGTAGGTTTTCTTTTCATAAGCCTCTCATAAGGTGTCTGCCAGTGACTAACAGCAGATGGCATCAAATTTATAACATGAGTGGTTGCTAAAATGCATTCACCCCAGAAATATTTACGAAGTCCTGCATGGATCCTAAAAGCTCTTGTCTCTAAGAGAAATCTATGTTTCCTCTCAACTCTGCCATTCTGTTGTGGTACACCTGCAATGCTTCTTTGATGGATTATCCACATTCCTCTTGGAATACCTTTGTACCATTATCACTTCTAATAGTTTTCACCCTTCTATTAAAATGATTTTCAGTGTAAGCAAGAAAGTTACTAAGAGTTGTCTTTACTTGCTCTTTGTTAGACAACAAGAAAGTTCAAGTTGCTCTGCTAAAATCATTAACAATGGTGAAGAAATAACTTGCACCTGTTATAGCTTTGACCTTATAAGATCCCCATAAATCAACATGGATCAAATCAAAGATATTTTCAGCAATAGAGTTGCTAAGAGTAAAAGGAAGTCTGTGATGCTTGGCCACACAACAAGTGTCACAAAAATAGTCTTTAATACCCTTGCAAGAACAAATACTTAAGTGTTTCATCTTAGAAAGAGATACATGACCTAAGCTAGCATGAATCAAATTCAAGTTTTCAGCTACATTAGATACATGCATTACACTACAATTCTTCTTCATCAATCTAACTTCTTCTTGCATCTCTCATCTGTGCTTCTTATTAGTCCTCTTGAGCCTAAAAACTCCATCCTGAATATCTCCTTCTCCTAACTTTTCATCACAAGAAAGGTCATGTATAACACAACTATTGTTGCCAAAAGTCATCCTTAATTGATTGTTCTCAACCAACTTACTGACTGACATCAAATTATGCTTGAAATTAGGCACAATCAACACATTATGAAGGATGAGATTGGGTAAAACTCTCACCTTTCCTATTTACTTTACCAATTTAACATTCCCATCAGGTAATTCAACTTTTATAGGAACTAACAAATCTTCAATATCAAATAAATCATTGTTGTATCCAACCATATGATCAGAAGCACTAGTATCTACTATCCATGTATGACTGTCAAATTTCTTTGCAGTAAAACAAATTTTCATACCTGCAAAGTTGCTGTTGTGTTTCTTTTCAGTCAAAGCCTTCATAACTTCCTGCACCACAGTTGATATCATGCTTGTATCCATTTTACTCCCACTTGATTCTCCAGCTTCATTAGTTGCTTCAAGTGGAGTTTCAGCCTTTACTTCTTGATTTTGCTTGCTAACATTCATTGCAGCCTTAGTATTGTTTTTCCCTTTTGCTCCTTTAAACCATTCTGGGTAGCCAATGAGCCTAAAACACTCTTCCTTCACATGCCCCTTATGTCAGTTTTCTGCCAGTTTTCTGCTTGCCTATTCACATTAAGGGCACTTGCTTCTGTGCTTACATTCTGTATGCTTCCAATAATTTGCTTTTGTTTCTCATGCTGTTGGACAAGGTAGCTCTGTTGACAGAAGGAAGAGGGTCCATAGCTAAAATACTACCTTTCAAGCTCTCATAACCATCATTGAGAGGCATGAGAAATTGTATAAGTCTATTAAGACCATCAACATCTAACAGCTTCTTGATCATATTACAGGTGCATTTAGCCATGGCACCACATGAGCATTTAGGAATTCCCTCTATAGAAGCAATTTCATCCCACAACTGTCTCAGCTTGTAATAGAACTCAGCAACAGATTTGTTTTCTTGAGCAAGATAATTTAGTTCCTTTTTCAGTTCGTATAAAAGAGGAATATTTGTTTGCCCATAACATTCTTTAATTTCATTCCAAAGTTGCTTAGCACTTTCCATATACATCATACTGTTGGAAATTTCAGGAGCAACAGATGCTATCAACCAACACCTAACCAGAGAGTCATTTCTAGTCCATTTGCTATAGTCAGTAGCATTGCTTGTGCTTGGCCTTTTGATGGTTCCATCAATGAATCCAAGCTTGTTCTTGGCAGCTAGAGCCATTCTTACACTTCGTGACCAGTTAAGATAGTTGTCTCCTTTGAAGATTAAACTACCAAGTTGGTTTGTGGACTAATCAGAAGCTGAAATGAAGAAAGGATCTTCAAATGGTGATTGTTTGGTATTTTTGGATTGTTCATCTCCTGAACTCATTGTTTAATGGTGAAAGATAGGAAATTTGTGAAAGTTCAATTTTTCAACAGGATTTAACGTGGCAGCTCTGATACCATAAAGAGATTTAGAGCATTAAGTTTGGGTGTTACTAAACATAGCCCGTATTTGTAACACCCCGCCCAAATCGAACCCTTTTTCATTAAATAAAACTCGTTGGGGGAAAATCCACGAGGGTTCGACTCGGATGGCGTGCTACCGCCGCACTTATCTCCTTGGAAATAAATGCAAGGCTAATGGGTAACATCACACTAAACTCAAATTAAATTAAGTTTTACAACAACTAAATTGTTTAAACAAAACACTAATTAATATAACGTCTCAGAGTCTCAGCGGAAACTAAATTAAAACTAAGTGGATGACAACTCTAAAAGTTCTCTCTTTGTTTCCCCCAGTCGATCACCCACCTGCACAAATACATTAAAAAGAAACAAGAGAGACAAGCTCCCAAAAATCAGAAAAACTGAGTAATTCCAACTCCATCCCGTAAAATACTTAAGTTGAAAATACTTTGTGAAAATAATAGTTTAACAGAGTCGAAAGCATAGCACATATACATATATAAATACAATTAATAATCACATACATAGATATATAGGATTGATAATCACATAATTTCAATTAATTCAATAATTCAGAATATTTTGATTATTTAAGGAGAGGAAAGAGAACGCCAGTAAGCCAGGGACACCCTGTAACAACTTACTACAATAATTGTAACAACTCACTGTGAGCCAGGGACACCCTGTAACAACTCACTGTAGGCCGGAGAAACTCCTGTAACTACCTACAAATCATATTGGCCGTAATAACAGAGTCCCTAGTGTGCACACCTCTTCTAACTTGGAAACACATCAGGATAGAATGAAGACAAATAACAGAAAAATCAGCATAGTGACAAAAGAACCTGTAGGTGGCTGTTGAACCTCCCATACAGGGCAACCTGTTCATCATTTCTCTCCGATATTCCACTTTAAGTGATTAATATATTTTATGAAAGTCATCACTTAAATCATATACACATATACATCATCTCATTTAACCAAGTATGAACATATTCATTCCAATATCCGTAACTCAATTTATTCGCGGTTTATCCAGAAAGCCCATATTCATTCATATACAAAAACCATCACTTGTAAATTAATAATCCATCATTTTCCAATTTTTAACCAATCCATTTTCAATTTTTATTTTCAAACTTTAATAACGATAATAGCATAATAACAATGATAATGATAATAATAACGATAATAATAATAATAATAATAGTAATAATAATAATAGCAACAACATTAAAAATTAATCTTTAATTAAACAAATGCCGAAAATAAAATATTAGATTATTTATCAAGGTCTTCAATAACGTTAGAATAATTGTCATATCGTCCATAGTTCATAGTCCATGGTCATGATCCATATCCATAATCCATAGTCATTAGTAATTTTACTAATCGTAATACGCATTTAAGTCAATGGCTATAATTCATAATAATTTTCATAATTATAATTCACATTTCTAATCACATAGTCACGTAATTAAATTATTTTTATACTACGGGATATACGTTTAGATGGACATCGGAGATTACCACGTGACGCGTGCCCAAAAGTTAGATTCACGAACAGATCAAAGCTCCCGATAATCCTCGTCTACACAATCGAAGTCTACAACGAGATTTAATGAGATCTAAGTTAGTAACCTAAATAACCCCTTTTTATTTATATATATAAAATAACTAACTTAAATAAACCCGCATAACTTTAGAAAATTCTTAATTATTCCAAACGGGAATTCATAACTCGAAGTTTAACGTTAAAAAAAATTTCTTAAGAAAATCCATTTCAGTATTAAAAGATTAACTTTATTAACTAAATAATAATAATAATAACATTAATAATATCATAAATAAACCCTTTTTTTGTTTTAAATGAAACAAAATAAGGGGAGGGGGAAACACTGATTCATTTGAATCAGTTAAACAAAAGAAAGGAAAACAGAGGGGAAGGAGGAACAGAGGGGCGCGCGAATGAGGAAGGGAGGGTGATGGTTGCGGTGGCTGGTTGCGGTGTGGCTCGGGTTCAGGCGGCCGGTTTCAGGCGCAGTGAATGGGCAGCAGGGGCTGGCGTGTGGTGTGTGGTGGTTGCGGGAGAAACAAGCAACGAGCAGGTCTGTTGTTTCGGGTTGTGTGTTCCGCGAGGAGGAGTGGCGAAGGGGTGCGAGGCATGGTGGTCGAAGTGGGTTTTGGGGCGGCGAGGGTGGTGGTTTAAGCTGGCGGTCTGTGGCAGTTTATGGTGGTGATGTGGCGGTTCGTGGTGGTCGGCGGTGGTGGTTTAAATTTTTTTATTTTCCAAAACAAAATCAGAAAATCAGAAATTCAGAAATTAAAAGGGAAAAGAAGGAGATTGAAGAGTAGAATGAAGCAAACCTTGAAGGTTGGTTTGCTTGAGTTTGTGGGTGGGTTATGGGTAGTATTTATAGGGGAGATTTTCTGAAATTTGGGGAGCTTGGTCAAGCTTCCATTGATGGAAGGATATGAAAATTGAATGAGGTAGATTTGCTTTTGACCAATTGGTTCATTTGCTCAGAATTGGGAGCTTGAATTCAACAAAATTCTTACTAGAATTGATGGTTGTGGTTGGGAGATTATTGAAGGTTGAAGAAAGGTTTCATACGGTTGGGAGAAGGAAGAGTTAGAGGATGGAAGATGATGATATGATAAGTGAATTGATAAGTGATATGTAATAGATGATATGTGATAGGTGATAGGTGATAAAGATGGATAATGGGTGATAAGTGGTTTGATAATGGCAATTTTTGTAATTTCAGAGAGCTTATAATATTTGGTATTTTGTGGCTTATAAGAATTTGTACATGTAATGAAAAGTTAGCTAATAATTATGAAATACTTATCTTTAATAATTTATCTAATGTTTTTATAAAATTCAAATAACAACACTAACATTGGAAATAGTTTTATATAATCAAAATAATTAATGTAATTCAAATAATTGGATTTAATTCGAAATAAATATCAAATCTCACATAATTTATATTAACGCCTTTTTAAATCGAATATTAAAACTCACATTAAATTCGTATTAATACATTTTTAGATTAATAAAATACTTTATTAGTTTATCAAATATTCGGGGTATTACATCTACTCCTCCTTAAAAACGAAGTTCGTCCTTGAACTTTAATGTGAGATATTTAATATTAACGATATATTAGGCTTCGCGCTTTGTTAGTATTACATTCGGTCCCACTTAAGGAGTTTCGTCCCCGAAACTCGATAATCGTACCTGGGAGAAGAGTTCATGATAACGCTTTTTCATGTCATCTTCTGTTTCCCAAGTTGCCTCCTCGGTTTGATGATTAGACCATAAAACTTTGACTAACTTTATAGCCTTGTTTCGTGTGTTTCTCGTTTTGGTATCGAGGATTCTAACAGGGCGTTCCTCAAAGGTGAGGGTCTCATCTAGCTCGATGGTTTCAGGTTGGATAACATGGGAAGGATCAGGAACGTATTTATGGAGTTGAGACACATGAAAAACATTGTGAACATTGGCTAATTCTGTGGGTAAGGCTAATCTATAGGCCACTTCTCCAATTCTTTCAAGTATCTCGTAAGGTCCGATATAACGAGGACTCAACTTTCCTTTCTTACCGAACCTCATTACTCCCTTGGTTGGTGAAACTTTCAGTAACACTTTTTCTCCAACTTCAAACTCTAAGTCTCGTCTCCTTTGATCGGCATACGACTTTTGTCGGTCCTGAGCTGCTTTCATACGTTTACATGTCAGGCATTTGATATCGCTCAAAAATGTTATTCGGGCTATGAGTTAGGCCAAAAATACAATTTGGGCCCTCATGTACAAGGATCGACGCGTAAAATAGGAGTTCAACATTTTCAGCTTCGAGTGCTCGAACCCCTTAGAAATGCTAAAAAAAACATGTCACGCTTTAGAATCGCTCAAAAATGTTATCCCAGTCAGGAGTTAGGCCAAAAATACGATTTGGTCCCCCACGAACAAAAAACCGACGCGAAAAATCAGATTTCAATATTTGCAGCTTCTTAGCTCACGAACCCTTAAAAATTGTGAAAAAAACATGTCATTCTTTGGAATCGCGCAAAAATTTATCCGAGCTAAGAGTTAGGCCAAAAATACGATTTGGGCTCCCACGAAAAAAGAACCGACGCGAAAAATCGGACTTCAATATTTTCCGCTTCTAAGCTAAGGAACCCCTTAAAAATGGTAAAAAAAAACATGTCAGGCTTTGGAATCGCTCAAAAATGTTATCCGAGTTTGGAGTTAGGCCAAAATTACGATTTGGACCTCCACAAACAAAGAACCGACGCGAAAAATCGGACTTCAAAATTTTCAACTTCTGAGCGCTCGATTACCTTATAAATGGTAAAAAAAACATTTCAGGCTTTGTAATCGCTCAAAAATGTTATCCGAGGTAGGAGTTAGGCCAAATATATGATTTGGGCCCACATGTGCAAGGATCGACGTGAAAAATCGGACTTCAAAATTTTCAGATTCTGAGCGCTCGAACCCCTAAGAAATGGTAAAAAAAAAAACAGGTCAGGTTTTGAAATCGCTCAAAAATATTAGCCGAGGGAGGAGTTAGGCCATTGATACGGTTTGGCCCCCCACGAACAAAGAACCGACGCGAAAATTCGCACTTCAATATTTTCAGCTTCTGAGCGCTTAAACCCCTTAGAAATGGAAAAAAAAACATGTCAGACTTTTGAATCGCTCAAAAATATTATCCGAGCTAGGAGTTAGGCAGACAATACGATTTGGGCCCACATGTGCAAGGATAGACGCGAAAAATTGGACTTCATTATTTTCAGCTTTTGAGCGCTCGAACCCCTTAGAAATGGTAAGACAAAACATGTCAAGCTTTGGAATTGCTCAAAAGTTTTATCCGAGCTAGGAGTTAGGCCAAAAATACGATTTGGGCTCCCTCGAAGAAAGAGCCAACGCGAAAAATCGGCTTTCGATATTTTCAGTTTCAAAGCTCCCGAACCCCTTATAAATGGTAAAAAAGAAACATGTCAGACTTTGAAATCGCTCAAAAATATTATCCGAGGTAGGAGTGAGGCCAAAAATATGATTTGGCACCCACGAACAAAGAACCGACGCAAAAAATCGGAATTCAATATTTTCAGCTTCTAAGCTCACGTACTCCTTAAAAATGGTAAAAAAACATGTCAGGCTTTGTAAGCGTTCAAAAACGTTATTTGAGCTAGGAGTTATGCCAAAAATACGATTTGGACCACCACGAAAAAGAACCGATGCGAAAAATGGGACTTCAAAATTTTCAGCTTCGAGCGCTCGAACCCCTTATAAATGGTAAAAAAAACATGTCAGGCTTTGGAATCGGTCAAAAATGTTATCCGACCTAGGAGTTAGGCTAAAAATACGATTTGGGCCCCCACGAACAAAGAACCGACGCGAAAAATCGGATTTCAATATTTTCAGCTTCTGAGCTCATGAACCTCTTAAAAATGGTAAAAAAAACAGGTCAATCTTTGGAATCGCCCAAAAATTTTATCCGATATAGGAGTTAGGTAAAAAATACGATTTGGGCCCCCACGAACAAAGAACCGACGCGAAAAATCGGACTTCAAAATTTCCAGCTTCTGAGTGCTCCAACCCCTTAGAAATGGTAAAAAAACAGGTCAGACATTGAAATCGGTCAAAAATATTATCCGAGGTAAGAGTTAGGCAAAAAATACGATTTGGCCCCCCATGAACAAAGAATCGATGCGAAACAGACTTCAATATTTTCAGTTTCGGGGCTCACGAATCAATTAAAATTGGTAAAAAAAAAAAACATGTGAGGCTTTGGAATCGCTCAAAAATGTTATCCGGGCTAAAAATTAGGCCAAAAATACGATTTGGGCCCCCATGAACAAAGAACCGACGCGAAAAATCTGACTTCAAAATTTTCAACTTTTGAGCTCTGGAACCCCTTAGAAATCATAAAAAAACATGTTAGGCTTTGGAAACGCTCAAAAATGCTATCCGAGTTAGGACTTAGGCCAAAAATACGAATTAGGCCTCCACGAATAAAGAAACAACGCGAAAATCGAACCTAAATGTTTTCAGCTTCTGAGCTCATGAACCCCTTAATTGGAATCGCTCAAAAATGTTATTCGAGCTAGGTGTTAGGCCAAAAATACGATTTGGGCCCATATGTGCAAGGACCGACGCGAAAAATAAGACTTCAACATTTTCAGCTTCTGAGCGCTCGAACCCCTTAGAAATGGTAAACAAAACATGTTAGGCTTTGGAATCGCAAAAAAATGTTATCCGACCTAGAATTTAGGCTAAAGATACGATTTGGCCCCCCACGAAGAAAGAACCGAAGCGAAAAATCGGACTTCAATATTTTCAGCTTCGGAGCTCAGGAACCCCTTAAAAAAAACATGTCAAGATTTGGAATTGCTCAAATATGTTACTCGGGTTTGGAGTTAGGCCAAAAATACGATCTAGTCGCTCACGAACAAAGAATCGACGCGAAAAATCAAACTTCATATTTTCAGCTTCGAGTGCTCGAAACCCTTATCAATGGTAAAAAAAACATGTCAGGTTCTGAAATCGCTCAAAAATGTTATCCGAGGTAGGAAAAAAATACGAATTGGCCCCCCAAGAACAAAGAACCGACGCGAAAAATTGGACTTCAATATTTTCAGCTTCTGAGCTCACAAACCCCTTAAAAATGGTATAAAAAACATGTCAGGCCTTGGAATCTCCCAAAAATGTTATCCGAGCTCGGAGTTAGGCCCAAAATACGATTTTGGCCCCACGAACAAAGAACCGAGGCGACAAATCGGAATTCAAAATTTTCACCTTCTGAGCGCTCAAACCCCTTAGTAATGCTAAAAAAACATATCAGGCTTTGGAATCGCTCAAAAATGTTATCCGAGCTAGGAGTTAGGCCAAAAATAAGATTTGGGCCCCCACTAACAAAAAACTGACGCGAAAAATAGGAATTCAATATTTTCAACTTCTGAGCTCATGAACCGCTTAAAAATGGTAAAAAAAAACAGTTCAGGCGTTGGATTCGCTCAATAATGTTATCCGAGCTAGGAGTTAGGCAAAAGATACGATTTGGGCCCCCACGAATAAAGAACTGACGCGAAAATCGAACTTCAAAATTTCCAACTTCCCAGTGCTCGAACCCCTTAAAAACGGTAAAAAAAATATGTGAAGCTTTGGAATCGCTCAAAAATGTTTTTTGGGATTGGAATTAGGTCAAATATATGATTTGGGCCCCCACGAACAAAGAACCGACACGAAAAATCGGACTTCAATATTTTCAGCTTCGAGCTCATGAACCCCTTAAACATGGTAAAAAAGAAACAGGTCAGGCTTTGGAATCGCTCAATAATGTTATCCGAGTTAGGAGTTAGGCAAAAAATACGATTTTGGCCCATATGAGCAAGGAACGACGCGAATAATAGGACTTCCACATTTTCAGCTTCTGAGCGCTCGAACCCCTTAGAAATGCTAAGAAAAACATTTTAGGCTTTCGTATTGCTCAAAAATGTTATCCGAGCTAGAAGTTAGGCCAAAAATACGATTTGGGCCCCGACGAAAAAAAAAACCGACGCGAAAAATCGGACTTCAAAATTTCCAACTTCTCAGCGCCGAACCCCTTAGAAATGGTAAAAAAACATGTCAGGCTTTGAAATCGCTCAAAAATGTTATCCGGGCTTGGAGTTAGGCCAAATATACGATTTTGGCCCCCACGAACAAAGAACCGACGCGAAAATTGGGACTTCAAAATTTTCAGCTTCTGAGCGCTCGAACCCCTTAGAAATGGTAAACAAACATGTCAGGCATTGGAAACGCTCAAAAATGTTATCCCGAGCTAGGACTTAGGCCAAAAATACGATTTGGGCCCAAATGTGCAAGGATCCACGCGAAGAATCGGGCTTCAAAATTTTCTGCTTCTGAGCGCTCGAACCCCTTAGAAATGGTAAAAAAAACATGTGAGGCTTTGGAATCGCTCAAAAATGTTATCTGGGCTAGAGTTAGGACAAAAATACAATTTGGGCCCCCATGAACAAAGAACTGACGCGAAAATCGGACTTAAATATTTTCAGCTTCTGAGCGCGCGAACCCCTTAGAAATTGTAAAAAAACATGCCAGGCTTTGGAAATGCTTAAAAATGTTATCCGAGCTAGCACTTAGGCCAATAATACGATTTAGGCCGCCACGAATAAAGAAACAACGCGAAAAATCGGACTTCAATATTTTCAGCTTCTGAGCTCATGAACCCCTTAAAAATGGAAAATAAAAATATGTCAGGCTTTGGAATCCCCTCAAAAATGTTATCCAAGCTAGGAGTTAGGCCAAAAATACGATTTGGGCCCATATGTGCAAGGATCGACGCGAAAATAGGACTTCAACATTTTCAGCTTCGAGCGCTCGAACCCCTTAGAAATGGTAAACAAAACATGTCAGGATTTCGAACCACTAAAAATGTTATCCGAGCTAGAAGTTAGGCCAAAGATACGATTTGGCCCCCCGCGAAGAAAGAACCGACGCGAAAAATCGGAATTCAATAATTTTCATCTTCTGAGCTCACGAACCCCTTAAAAATGGTAATAAAATACATGTCAGGCATTGGAATCGCTCAAAAATGTGACCTGAGCTAGAGTTACGCAAAAATACGAATTGGGCCCCCAGGAACAAAGAACCGACGCGACAAATCATACTTCAAAATTTTCACCCTCTAAGCGCTCGAACCCCCTCCTCATACTTTCCATCCATCACTCTCTAACCTTCACTACCACTCTCTAACCTTTACTACCACTCTCTAACTTCCACATTCAACCCTTCCACCGCCGCCGCCGCCACAAACATCCTCCTCAATGGAGGCGCCACCACATCAAGTAAGTTTTTTTTAAAAAATAAATTAAATTAACGCTATTTATTTACTTAAAGGCGTCGGGATTTTTTTATAAAAAAACGAAAACATGGAACCGGAATCTGGGTCTGGTTCGGTGTTTTCATCTCAATAATCATTTTTTTAAAAATAATTGTTGTTTAATGTAATTTAACGTTGTTTTGTTTCAATTCTTTTAAAAAAATCTAAAAATTTGGAGCTAAGGGGTGTTTTAGGGCGGTTTTGGGTCGATTTTCTGGAAAAACACGGAACCGGACCCAGATTTCGGTTCCGTGTTTTTCCATAAAATTGTTTTTTTAAATTTCTTGGTTCACGGAACCGGAATCTGGGTCCAGTTCCGTGCTTTTCTGGAAAAAAAATGCTGAGTTTCATCAGAATTTGAATTTTCTTTCAAAAAAACTTTTTTATTTTCAAAATTTGAAATTGACGGAATCGGATGGGGATCCGGTTTCTGCATGGTGGAGAGGGATTGGCTTCTCGGTACCACCATGGAGGAAACCAGATCTCCATCCGGTTCCGTTATTTTCAACGTTTTGTGCGGAACCGGATTGGTTTTCCGGTTCGGTAAATTTTACGGAACCGGATGAGTTTTCGGTTCCGGGTACCCGAAAACTTATCCGGTTCCGTAAAATTCAAAATTTAAAAAAATTAATTCATCAAAATTACGGAACCGGATTAGTTTATTGGTAGAAAATCCGGCCAATGTGGTGGTGGTGGTGGCAAATGTGGTGGTGTTGGTGGTGGTGGTGGTGGGCCAAGGTGGTAGAAGGGGAAGAAGTAAGTTGAAAATGTTAGAAAATGATTAAAGGGGAGGGGGGTAATATAGACTTTTATATTGCGTATTTATAAGAATACGGGCTGTGAGCTAGTAAATACGGGCTGTGAATAGCCGCACACTTAGAGGTTGTTTGGTTCACACGGGAAATAACTTCCCACAGGAATTGCAATTTCACAGAAGTTTTTTCCCATGTTAATTTCCTAGGAATTGAGCTAAATCTGTTTGTTTGACCCCATAGGAAATTGAATTTCCTAGGAAATCACTTCCCATGTTTTGTTTGGTATACTTATCTATTTCCTATGGTATTTTAACTACTATAACTACTTTTACCTCAAAAAGAATTGATTTCTTGTTTTTCACACAAAATATTTGTTCCCACATCATTTGGGGCATCTATAATTTTTTATTTACTAACATACTCTCATAACAATCCTATAAAATGTGATCTTTCAACATGAAAAATCCAGAAGCAAAAGACTTGTCATCAAAAGAATTATGTTTAAAATATTACATCTAGATTAAGCTATTCTAACATAGCCCCAAAAAAAATTCATAGCAGACTCCTGTCATTAAGAAATTATGTTCTATCCAATGAAACATATGTAGCAAGCTAAACTAATTAAAAAAAGTTATATTAAATATCATTTGCCGCCGCTTCCATAATCACTGATCAGGAAGTAGAAGACCTTGAACATAAGCATATTTGTAGTTTTCCGGTAGGTTGAAAAAGAAGTCAACCTCAAGAGGATTAAGAGCGATCTTCTTTGATGCCAAAAGTACCTCAGTAGGTGTTAATCCTTCCATTTTCATGATCTCAGTAGTTACTTTCATCCTTCTATCCGCTGAATCAGATTCATGTTGAAAGCAATTAGCAAGTCGCCCAATGTGTTCAGTTGCGGCTTCCATCACATCACTAATCTTTCCCATCTTGGTAGAAAATTCTTTTAGAGCTTCAATAGTTTCGGTTCTTGCCCTCTTTGTTCGGCTACTTGAAGGAGTTGTTGATTGTGGTGTTGATGATGGAGGTTCCGTTGAATCACATTGAATAGTTGAATTAGTTTCCTCCACATTTTCAGGAATTTGTTCTCCACCTCTTGCTCCTTCCTCCATTTCCTCTAGAACATCATACACTGTCCCAGATTCATTACCAACAGCTCTGTCTTTGCCCCAAATCCTCCCCAACTCTTCATAAAATGGAAAAGGTTTGTTTCTTAACCCTGCTGCATTTTTATGGCTCTGCCACATTAAGAAAATATATATTAGAGATCAAAGTCCATATATACAACAACAAGTTTTCTTGAACATAAATATACACTTAGAAAAAAAAGCTAAAAACAACAACTATTCGACAAATATTTTTAAAAAACAATTAAGAAGATAAGAAAAACTAATACATTACCTTCATCCATTCATCTCAAACTGCCTGTGGGCATGTAACATACTTTTCTTGATCATTCCACCCAAAACCACTAGCACTTGGACTTAGCATCTCTGTAATAGCGTCATATTGTTTCCTAAGATGTTTTACTCTTGATTCAATATGAGGCTTGGCTTTTTTCTCACATCCAGGCATTTTTTGTGACATTATGCCTTCTAACTTAGCATAAGCACCGCTCTTGAATTGACCATTGTCTGCTTTCCAACCACCCATATCCAAAAGCTCATTCATGGCCATAATGAGTGCACGATCCTCAGAAAGTGACCATCTTGACAAGTTTCTAGTAGTATTGCAACTTTTACCATTACCTTGTGTAAAACTTCCTATGCGAATAGGAGGTTGACTCATCTGTAAAATACGATTAAAAAATGATATAGAATACGTACTACTGTTCATAAGTATGTTGTACATAAAAGTTATATAAAAAATTGAATTAGTAAAAAGAAAAAAGTATATGCAAGACAAAGCAGTCATTACATACGCCAAAATAGGTCATGCATTACATTACAAGTAGAAAACTAAAGAAAAGAAATTTTTTAAAGTAAAAGTACTCAATGGTTTCTAGTTTCAATCCAAGCACTATACATTTCATTTGCTAGCTCCTGTCTAAAAGCATTCCATGTTGCACTTGTTTCCATAATTTCAATATTATCACCATCATCTTCCATATGATCTTCAAGGAGACACTCAAATGGATCAACAGACATATAAGTTCGTATGAAGTTATGTACAAGAGCACATCCCAAGATAATTCTACTGACTGTCTTTCGAGGATACCAAGTCGTATGCCTCAAGATACCCCATCTCATTTTTAGCAACCCAAAACATCTCTCTATCACGTTTCTTGCCTGAGAATGCTTCATGTTGAAATATTCTTCGGCGGATACGGGAAGAGCACCACGTTTCCAAACACTCAAATGGTACCTTTGGCCTCTAAATGGTGTTAAAAACCCCTCACAATTCATATACCCAGCGTCACATAAATAATAGTTACCTAATACCAAGGAGCAAAATTGTAATCATTTAGTTTTTATAGAGTTGGTATATGATATATTGAAATTACATAACTAAATCTATTACCTTGAGGAACTTTTAAAGGACTTTGTCTAGATAAGGCATCTCGAAGTACTCTATTATCATGTGCAGAACCCTCCCAACCAGGTAATAAATATATAAATTGCATATCACGCGTGCATGCAGCTAAGACATTGGTAGTAAGATCTCCTTTTCTGTTTCTGAACCTAACTTTGTCTTTATCCCCTACACGAACCTTAAAGTGTGTTCCATCCAAAGCTCCTAAGCAATTCTACAAAAAGAAATAAAGAAAAGAACCTTCCCATTTAGTAATGAATCAAAACTCCAAATGTTTATGAAATCACTTAAGTTGAATAGCAAAGTAGACTTACTTTAAACCACTTCCACCTATCATCTTGACAATTTTCTGCCACTGCCGTAGGTTTTTTCAACAATATGGGATGACATCTAAGAAGAGCTTGTAAAACTAAATTGAAATGCCTTGAAACAGTCTCGCCACTTCTTCTAAAGTGTAATTGAGTTCTTCGATTTTTTGTATCATGAGATAGCGTAAAGAGAAACAAAGCTACCATTTCTTCCAAACTTGTGTTCCTATTTCCTTGCAAGTTACCCACATCCCTAAGCATCTCACAAAACTTGTAAAAACAAGCTCTATCCATTCTAAGGTTATCCAAACATGCTATGTCGCTCCCTTGGATCATTGGCCTAACATTTAATATTCTAGCAGTCATCCGCTCTTCAAGTGAATCATCAAATACAAATGTCAAAGGTTTAGGGATTTTAACGTTCGTAATGGAAAGAAGATACATGAGGTGAAGTATCATATCCATAATCATTACCATAAATTGCCTATAAATCACAACACAAGTTGATGCAATCTTCTTTTGTTTGCTTAAAGGGATGCGGGCCATTACTGTTTAACAAGGTAAAAGAATAATAATTAAGAGATAATGATTGTAGATGCATATAAATAGTTAATGAAACAACAATTAGTTAAACAATATTATAATTATCCCTCACAGGCTCACACACTCCAATAGACTAACATTCACATGTTACCTTCATACTATATTTTTAGTACTTATCAACTTGAGACTATGGAGGTCAATTTGCAGTGGTGTGAAACGTGAATTATGGATTTTGGTTGTTGGTTTTCTGCAAGTTGTGACTAGAGACTATTTATTTGTCTCATTTGGTGGTTTGGCAACGCATAGCCATACATTTTTCTCAATTCACATGACTTGCAAAGGCATTAGTCAATCACCATTTGATGCAATACCAACACATACCATATAGTTTTAGCCACACTAAGTTTTGCCCCTCCCATGCCATATAATCATTTCAAACTCAGCAAAGAAGCAGAGTACTCTGCCGCATACAAACACACTTGACATTTACCACCAAAAAAAGCTCTCAGTTTCTCGATTTAGAAATATTGGGTACTTCCTTCACTAATGCTAACACTAGCATATCCCCTCAATCGATTACTCGGTAAAGAAAATTTTGAATCCCATAGGCATAACCTGGAATATATCTTTTATAACTACAAACTTTCTACCAGTATTATAAGAACAACACTTGCAAATGAAAAGTTCCCCCATCCAAAGCAACCAGATTCATCGCTGGCAACAGTACCACAACCCCCCAAAATCCCCTAACTGCAAACTGAACACAATAAAACCATCAAAATACCCATTTTTTCCCACTAGACGATCCTTGTGAATATTCTGCTATCCACCTCAAGTCTTTGGGGTTAATTTTTAAAATTAGAAAGCTACAGCAAATCGTGAAAGACAATTCCAACAAAACAATGACATGCCACTCTTTAATCCAAGAAATCAGAACCCCAATCTAAAAAATACCCCAAGAAATCTGCAAATTTCATTTACAAAGAGGGACAATTTGAATGTTGTTCAAAAATCAAAAAAGAAACAGAAAAATAACATACAGTGGCATAGCAAGAAGATTAAAGAGAGAAATTTACCTTAACTGACGAAGGAGATGAAGATACCAGAGAGATGGAGAGTGGAGACTGCTAGGGGTGATAATAGAGAGAAGTGTAGGTTGTCAGACTCTTAAGAGGGAAATTAGGGCGCCAGAACAAAATTTGGAGGATAAAATTGTCATTTCTAATTTAATTTGACACAGGAAATTTCACTCACCAAGGGGGGGGGGTGAGTGATTTCCGGTGCTTTGAGGAATTTACAATTCCCTTGAAATTCTATTTCCTATGCTTGCCTCTTTTTAGTCAACCAAACACAAGCCTATTTATCCATTTCCTAAAATTCTATTTCCAGTGGAATTAGCTCCAACCAAACTACCTCTTAAATTTAGAGGAAATAATCTAAACATATTAAATCTCTCTTCTCTTCTCAGTTTTGAGAAGATTTCTTTTGTGTGTCTTACACTCTTGCGCTCAAGGCTGCCTTTGCTGCTATTTATATCTACCTAGGACTAACAACAAAAGACCTAGGGATTAGAGAATATTCTTACAGCTGGCAGTGAGCCTTAATCAGCTACATTCAGCTGTACAATAAAACAAACAGCCTAAAAGGACATATACACATCAACAGCCTATGTCATTTCTATTACATCATGTAATACAAAGAAAAACAGGAAAATATAGAGTATGATTCCTATACATTGTTCTAACATGGAGTAATTTTGTTCTTGTACAAAAATTCATTTATGTGCTCTTCTCGATTTGCTTGGAAATTTTAGGGGATCTTAATTACTTCCTTGGTATTCAAGTTGTGCATGCCTGTATTCGTCTAATTTTGCCTCCACAAAAGTATGTTCTTGATTTTTTAAAAAATTATTTACATATTGTCAAAGTTGTATGCAATCCTATTATGTTTAGAGTCATCTTATTTCTTGTTCACGGGGAATTACTTGTTGATTCCACAAATTATCGTCGTATGGTCGGTGCTTTCAAATAATTAACTATTGTCTTGACATTCCTTGTGCTTTGAACATGGTTTCACAGTTTATGTATGTTCCCTGTATTATTCACCCTCTTATCGTGAAAGAATTTTCATATGCCTGAGGGAACTCTAGGACTTGTTTTTCCATCAAGAAAGCCCCCTGACAATTGCCATTGGTTGTTATAATGTTCGATGGCCATCGTCCCACACACTACTGGCTTTTTTTGTCTTTTTTGTGAAGAATTTGATCTACAAACGCTCCAAAAAAAAAAGCAACCCATCGTATCAAGGTTCTACACTGAAGCTGAATATAGAGCTACAACTTAAACTCCTCGTGAAACTATTTCCCTAATGAAACTCCTTGCTGATATTGATTATCTTATGCATCGTCCAATTATACTGGAATTCCACGTATAGGATCGTCTCCCATAGTTCCATGACATGAGAGGAAATTCCCTTAATTAGTTAAATGACTTAGTCTAGAAGTAGGTTTTTAATTTACAATCGTGATTCACTATTTTTTTTTGTATATCAAGGAACCACGATTGCATTTGTCTATACATATATGGCCCTTCAGAGCAACTGTAAATCGGGGATAAGAACCATATTTCATGCCTTTAGTTTTTATTAGATCCTCCAGCCTACGCCTTTCCTTTTTAGCAGTTTCTTCCAAGTCATCATAACTTGAAGGAGTTTCTGATGGCGCAGGACGATTGGAAGATACCCGCAAAGGATTTTTCCACAATCAAATGCAATCAAGTAACAATTCGCTTGATATCGAAGTTGTTTAGTACAGATTAGAGGCCGGATTTCTAAGACTAATCACCCGAAACAACAAGAACTTAGACACTCTATGGTGGTTGGCAATTTATAAAACCATGAATTAATCCTTTACTACACAGATTAGTAAATCCAGAATGCAAGCACAAACTGATAAGGATAGAACTATTCCATAGTTATCCTAACAACTTCTATCTTAGTGTATCTAAGTGTATCTTCTAATATTATCTTTTAGTATATATTTATTTAGATGATAATTGTATTCTTATCTCTAGTTAACTGTAACTCTATCTCTTAGGTTTAGTTGTTAGCTTGTATGTATTTAAATAGCTCCTTTGTCATTAATAATATTACGTTTAATCATTCTCATCATGGTATCAAGCCATTGATTCCTTCTCCTCTCTTCCTGCTCACGTCACTGCTAGCCCACTCTCAATTTTTTTCTTTCTTCTTCGCGACACAGCCATGGCATCCTCATCACAAGCTCTCATTCCCAACTCTCTTGAACCAACTAAACCTTTTACTCTCATTAATTTCTCAAACGCAATCAAACTCACACCTACCAACTATCTTTCTTGGAAGATGCAACTTCAAGCACTTCTAATCGGCCACGATCTTCTTGCCTTTGTCGATGGCAGCAACGCTGCTCCGTCATCAACCGTCCTTGTTGATGGCATCTCAACATCCAATCCTGCTTATGCCTCGTGGGTGCGTCAAGATCAACTTCTACTTGGCGCCCTCCTTGGCACTCTTTCCCCTCCTCTCGCTCCTCTTGTCTCTCTTGCCACCACTTCTCATGAATTCTGGACCACCCTTAACCAAACCTACGCCAAACCGAGTCGTGGTCATATTAAACAACTCAAGCATCAATTTAAAAAGATCACACAAGGCACGTCCTCCATCACCACTTATATGAACTCTCCCAAAGCCATCTCTGATCAACTCGCCTCTCTTGGCAAACCCATTGATCATCAAGATCTAATAGACCAAATTCTTCTTGGACTTGACAAACAATACACTTCCGCTGCCGATGCCTTTAATGGCCGAGACACACCTATTTCCTACGAGGAGCTTCATGAAAAACTAATTAACAAAGAAGCTAGTCTTAAAGCCCTCCACTCGTCTTCGGACTTCCCAGCCATTGCCCTTGCGGCCTCAATTCATCATCCCTCACGCTACTCTCGCTCCTCGTCTTCCTATTCCGCTGCATTCCTTCCTACCCCCTCTCCCCTCTCATTCTCATGCATCTTCTAACTCTCGCACCCCACGTCCCTTTCTTGGGAAGTGTCAATGGTGTCGTGAGCAAGGGCATGTAGTTGGTCAATGGCCCGTCTTCCTCCAAAAATTTCCAAACGCCGCTCCTCCCACTCTCTCCTATAATCGTCCCTCTCCCAAATCATACCCTCGCGCACAAGCCAACTCCGCACTTATTGACTCAAACGCTACATCTCCATCTTGGCTCCTTGATAGTGGCGATTCTCATCATGTTACGAATGATCTTGGAAACCTAGCTCTTCATAATCCATATGATGGCACTGAAGAGCTCATCATAGGCGATGGTAAAGGTTTATCCATAGCAAATATTGGATCTCTCACTCTCTCTCATTCCTCTACTCCTCTTAATCTTACTAATGTCTTACATGTTCCGTCTATCTCTCGTAATATAATTTCTATTTCCAAATTTTTCATGATAATAATGTTACCATTGAATTCTCATCCTCCTCTTTTTGTGTGAAGGGTCTCAAAACGAGGGTGTCTCTATTCCAGGGCCCGGCTAATTCAGGAGTCTATGAACTTCACTTTCTATCTCCCGTCGCCTACTCTAGCACATCTTCATCTCCTCTTCATTGGCATCACCGTCTAGGTCATCTGTCATCAAAAATTATAATGCTTCTTAGCTCTCATCTAGGGTTTAATTTTTTAAGCAATTGTTGTTTTGATTGTAATTCTTGTGCTATCAATAAAAGTCATAGATTACCGTTTTCTATCTCCTCTATCACCTCCACCGCCCCCCTTCAATTTGTTTATACTGATTTATGGATGTCTCCTCTTCACTCGTTTGATGGTTACAAATACTATGATATATTTGTTGATCATTTTACGAAGTTTATATGGTTTTATCCTCTCAAACACAAATTTGATATAAAACTCGTTTTCACTCGCTATAAATCGCTTGTTGAAATTTTTTTCCAACTCCTCTTATTACTCTTTATTCTGACCATGGTGGTGAATATGATTCTCTCAAAGAATTTCTAGCCACTGACGGCATCTCACGCCTCACTACCCCTCCCCATACGCCCGAACACAATGGCTATTCGGAGCGTCGCCATCGCCATATTGTCGAAACTGGACTTTCCCTCCTCTCTCACGCCACACTTCCTCTCCAATTTTTGTCTCTGGCCTTCTCTACAGCGGTTTATCTCATCAACTGTCTTCCTACCCCCACACTCAAAAACTCATCTCCCTTTCTCACTCAGTCACTCTCTTTAGGCACGAGCCAAATTATCACAAACTTCGTAGTTTTGGGTGCCTATGTTACCCTTGGCTACGACCATAGGCTAAACACAAGCTCTCACCAAAATCTACTCCTTGCATCTTCGTTGGTTACTTGGCCACCCAAAGCGCCTATCATTGCCTAGACCCCTCATCCAACAAAATTTACACCTCTCGTCATGTTCGCTTTGTTGAACATGATTTTCCCTATCAACGCCTCACCTCTCATTGACACCCTCCTACTACTTCCGCCACCGTTGACGCTTGGTGTCCCCTCCAACTCCCTCGATCACCTCATGTCATCTCCACTCCCATCATCTCTCAACTCATAATCCACTCCTCCACCTCCTTCCTCCGTTTCTTTATCTCCATCTCCCTCTCACCCCCTACACTCTCCCCCCTCGTCCTCCCCCTCCTCCTCCTAGCACTACCTTTACTCGCTCCACCTCTGCTGCTCCACGCCCGGTTGCACAATGCAAGCCCAACCCGCCTCCCCTACGCACCATCATCACTCTCCAGCTTGCCAAACAACTCCCCCCTCCTCCTCCCCCTCCACCTCCTACTCGTTCCGTAGTCACTCGCTTAACAAACAACATTCGTAAGCCTCTCACCAAACTCAACCTCCATGCTCATCTTACTGACCCCTGCGTTGAACCCAAAACCGTGGCTCAAGCTCTCAAAAACCCTCTATGGCGTGCTGCCATGGATGATGAGTTTCACGCTCTTCTCAAAAACTCAACTTGGACACTTGTTCCCTCTCTTCCCTCTCAAAATGTCATTGGCTGCAAATGGGTGTTTCGCGTTAAACGAAACCCCGATGGTTCCATCCAACGCTACAAGGCTCGCCTTGTAGCTAAAGGATTTCTCCAACGTCCCGGGCTTGACTATCAAGAAACCTTTAGCCCCGTTGTCAAACCCGCGACGATACGACTTATTCTTTCTCTTGCGGTCACACACAATTGGCCATTACGTCAATTGGATATAAACAATGCCTTTCTTCAAGGCTCCTTATCCGAAGATGTATACATGGCTCAACCGCCCGGTTTCTCTGATCCTTCACTTCCCACACATGTTTGCAAACTTTCCAAGGATATTTACGGTTTAAAACAAGCGCCGCACGCTTGGTACCGTGAACTTCGTGCGTTCCTTATACACACCGGGTTTCACAACTCCATAGCCGATTCATATCTTTTCATTCTCACCACCTCCACCTCTGTCACCTATCTTAGCTTGTTGTTTACGTTGATGACATAATTGTCACGGGCAGTAATGATCATCACCAACAAACATTCATCACTCTCTTAGCCTCTCGCTTTTCTCTTAAAGACCTAGGCTCTCTTACCTACTTTTTAGGAGTTGAAGTTCTTCCTCATCCTCATGGTCTTCTTCTTAGTCAACACAAATATATTGCTGATTTATTATGCAGGGCAAAAATGCAGGACGCTAAGAATGTAGCCACGCCAATAGAAACAAATCCCCCACTCACTCTCGTCGGTACTCTACTTGCGAACCCGGGCTCCTATCGTGCTCTGGTTGGCAGTTTACAATACCTTGGTCTCACTAGGCCGGATGTCTCCTTTGCCGTTAATAAATTGTCTCAATATATTCATGCTTCAACTGAAGATCATTGGCAAGTTTTAAACGACTCTTACGTTATCTAAGTGGCACCATCACCAAAGGCCTCATTATTTTCAAAGACTCTCCCATGTCCATTCACTCATTCTCTGACTCGGATTGGGCTCGTGATCGCGATGACTATATCTCTACAACAGGATACTTGGTATACTTTGGTAAAAATTTAGTATCATGGTGCTCACGTAAACAACGCACCCGCGCACGCTCATCAACTGAGGCCGAGTATAGGGCTGTCGCGGCCACTACGGCTAAAGTTCTCTCACTCTATAATATTTGCTCGGAACTTGGTATCACATTTACTCAAACTCCAGTGATCTATTGTGACAATGCAGGCGCGACTTACGTCGCAGCTAATCCCGTCTTTCATTCAAAAATGAAACACTTGGGGCTTGACTATCATTTCGTGCGTGAAAATGTTCAAAGCGGCAAGCTCAGGGTCTCTTACATATCCAACACGGACCAGCTTGCGGATGTCCTCACGAAGCCACTAGCACGTGCTCCCTTCACATCGTTGGTTGACAGAATCAGTCTTTCCCAACAGCCGACCGATTTGCGGGGGCGTGATTGGGATAGAACTATTCCATAGTTATCTAACAACTTCTATCTTAGTGTATCTAAGTGTATCTTCTAATATTATCTTTTAGTATATATTTATTTAGATGATAATTGTATTCTTATCTCTAGTTAATTGTAACTCTATCTCTTAGGTTTAGTGGTTAGAGTGTATGTATTTAAATAGCTACTTTGTCATTAATAATATTACGTTTGATCATTCTCATCACAAACCTCATTGGTATCTATATATTTAGGCCACATTAAGAATACCACCACCGAGCATGCCAGCTAGCACAAGTGAAATGCAACTTGATTGGGAAGACTCGGAATTAATATATCGGATACAGCTTTTCAAAGCATCGGATATTTGGTGTTGGGTTCCATAACATGCACATCGCATAATTTCATAGCTAAACTGATCAAAAATTTGTGGTGTAGTGTTATGCCACGAAAATTATGCAGTTATTTATGCAGGTTAGAAGTCATTACACCTATGAATTCCCAGCTTAATACCTCCAGCTAAGGAAATCCAGCTTGAAGCCTACCAGCTAAGAAGAACCAGCTAGTACTGCCCAGCTAAGGAACACAGCTCTGTTTGGAAAGCGTTATGAATTAAGATATCAAAGCCTAAAAATCCGCAAGCCATAAGTACAGAAAGTCAATAAAGAGCGAAGATCATGCTTAGCAGTACTAATGGCAGATATGAATGGAGATTTAAGAGCAGTTACAAGACGTTGCTGGTTCAAACGGATACATTTTCTTTGCTATATATATAGTTGAAATGATTGTATAGAAACACAAGTTCATTCGTACTTAACATTTACATATTGATTAAAACACATTGTTCTAAGAGCTTACGAATTACATAGATACAAAGGCACTAGGGCTGTAATCAAAAGTATAGTGGATTGGTGGACTCAAAGCTACCCGCGGTTTTTCCCTTATTCCACGGGTTTCCGCGTCACCATCTCTGGTGTCTTGTCTCTGTCTCTGTTTTGCTTTCCTTGCTCAATCTAGCTGTGTTTAGCAGCTTCCAGCTACCCATCAGTATCCTAGCTGTAGTTCCCAGCTTAGTTCTGCCTTAGCAGAATTTAGCATAAACATGTAGCATTATTCATCACAAGGAATCTATAAGAAACCATCACTTGGACAATGTACCGGCAATTAGGTTGAATGCGTTCTGTTCAACATCTTTACAGTGAAAGTACGAGGGCAATCGAATACTGCAGGTACATATTACCCTCATATACGGGGGTACGTAAAACATTACATTAAATTTATTTCAGCTTAAGCAGTAATTGCAGTGCCCTCTCATCAGAAGTTCTACTATAAAAAGCACACATATTTACAAGTCAATGTTTGTACTATAAACATGATCGCTTTGCAAAATTGCAGAAAAGGTTAAGAGCCTTACGTAAAACATTACATTAAATTTATTTCAGCTTAAGCAGTAATTGCAGTGCCCTCTAAATCTATATATATATTAAAAAGCGTAAGCAAGGATTGCAATCCTTATTTCAAATTCGATCTCATTCTCTTTAATCAAGTTTTAATCAAGTTTTCAAATTCGAACTCGTGACCTTGAGTATGCAATAAGGAGTTCCAACCACCACTCCAATATATTATTAGTGTTTCTTCAATTAAAATCAATAATGATGTATGAATAGAAACCAAGAGTTAATTGTATATTTTTGAAATGCAAAAATATGTCAATTTGAAGATTCGAACCCGTGACCTTGAGTATACAACAAGGAGTTTCCAACCACCACTCCAACATGTTATTAGTGTTTCTTCTATCAAAATCAATGATGATGTATGAACAGAAACCAAAAGTTATGTTGTAAATTTTTAGAATGCATATTGTAATGAGATGAATTTTTTTGGATAATTTTTCACAACAATTATACATCAGTTATTTTCACTACTATTAAATTCAATGCTCAAAAATCCCCAAGCATCGCCGGGGCCTAAATACTAGTTCTACTATAAAAAGCACACATATTTACAAGTCAATGTTTGTACTATAAACATGATCGCTTAGCAAAATTGCAGAAACATTTCCAACTCAGAGAATAAATAAGGGGTATACGAAAGTTTATATCTTGGGGCTCAAAAATGAAAATAAATGCTACGCCCACCGTGGGGCTCAAACCCACGACCACAAGGTTAAGAGCCTTGCGCTCTACCAATTGAGCTAGACGGGCTTATATGATGTGGTATCCTTCATTTCATAAAGGGTTCGCAATTGTTTATTATTGTACTCTCTTCGTTCCATATTTTTTTATGCATTTGGGTTTTTTTCACTATTCACATATAAAGGGAATCTTCCATATATCTATCAACATATAAAAGTAAATATGATCATGTAGGGTCTTGTTTAATTTGTCTTAATAAGTATAATTAATATCCAATTTCTATAATTTTCACATACATGCAATTGGAGATATTGATGATATAAAATGTGCATTGAAAAGCGTATGAACAATAAATGCACACAAAAATATGGAATGGAGGGAGAGTTACAAAGTGAAATTGTTCTTATGCTTTGAAGCATGAGAAGTCTCACATACAAAAATAATAATTATATATGCATTTAACAAATAAAATAGGCAAAGTCTTATAAAAGACGGTCTTATATTAAGCTTAATGTAAGACCAGCCCAATAAGCCAATTAAAAGCACAAATACGCGTGCCGCATGCTAATGAGCCCAGACAAATTGAATTTTTAACTTTTCGACCTAAAACCTTAACTTTTGAGTTTTTTTTAACTTTTCAACCTAAAATCTTAACTTTTGCATAAAATTCCTTAACTAATAGGGCTAATAAAGTGAAGGGAATGGCGGAGGTGGTGGAAAGAAGACTGCCTTGAAAAATGCCTATTGGGCCTATTGGACTGGTCTTAATGTAAGACTTTTAAACAAAATAACTTATGTTCATATTTAAAAGTTCAAGGTTTCAGGTTCAAAAGTTAAGTTTTTAAGTTTAAAAGTTAAGAATTTTAGCATATTTGTTAATATTGATTCCACATATGATATTAGTTATGGATTTTTATGCAAAAGTTAAGGTTTTAGGACGAAAAGTTAAAAATCGCAAAAAGTTAAGGTTTTGGGTCAAAAAAATCAACTTGGCTGGGTTGTTTAGTGTCTGGCGCGCGTCATGGGTTTCCCTAATGCTTATTGGGTTGGTTTGAAGTTAAGAGTTAACCTAAGACCGTCTTATAGTAAACCAACTCAATAAAATATGTGTCTAATAAGCAAATTATGTGCGGAATATCTACTAATACGCCATTTTCAATAATTAAATACATGTTATTGTCGAAAATAATTTTCAATTTTCATTATTTAAAAGAGTATATAAATACAAGGTCCGTTAATTTTCAAATGTCTCTAATTTTTTTTACTTCTAAATTCTTCATATTTCGAACTTTTAAAGCTATATTAATCTATATGAATTCATTAATATATCTTACAGCCCTCACTTCTCCAAGTTAGTTTTGCCACAATCATTTCTATCTTTAAACACGAGTTAACTCATATCAATAATAAAAATTCGAGCGTTTGCTTAGGAATTTCTTTTGTACAAAACAAAAAAGTATCACGCACCAAATATTTACCCCATATAGGTTTTTGCAGAAATTGGAAATTGGTGTGTCTTACCCTTGATGTCTACCTTTCACCAACCTTTATGAAACAATTATGAAAACTTGATTAAAGAGAATGAGATCACATTTGATCATAAGGCAAAAGAGAGAGCTAACTCTCAGAATTTTATTATTGTATGTAGAATCTATTACAAAGGATGCTATTCATAGCTAATGACTTCATAACTAACTAGATGAGCTGTACTAAATCAATTATAAGAGAAATTGATTCTGTTACAAAGGAAACAATATAGTAAGCTAAGGTGTAGGCTTCTTATTGTAGAAGTGCAGCTGCAACTTCTTTAGTTGAGTGCTTTATTTTGCTTGAGTGCTTCATTCTGCTGCTGTTGTGTTGTAATGTTAACATCCCCCCCCTCAAGCTAGGCTGTGGTGGGAGGAACAAGCCTAGCTTGGACAAAAGAGATTGAAATTGAGCTGAAGGCAAAACTTTGGTGAAAATATCAGCTAGCTGTGACGTTGTAGGAAGATAGGAAAGTTGAATAAGACCTTCAAGCACCTTCTCTCTAGTGAAATGGAAGTCTATGTGTATATGTTTTGTTCTTTCATGGAAGACATGATTTCTAGCTATATGCAATGCAATTTGATTGTCACAATGTAAAGTGACAGGTTTGATATTGTTAACTCCCAATTCCTCCAATAATCTCACAAGCCAAGTAATCTCAGAGGCAGCATTTGCCATAGCTCTATATTCAGCCTCTGAAGAAGATTTAGAAACTGTAGCTTGTTTCTTAGACTTCCAACTGATAGGAGATTGTCCAAGTAGTAATAAGTACACTGAAATGGATCTTTTGGTATCTGCACATGCACCCCAATTAGAATTTGAAAAGGCTTGTAAGCTCAGTTTATCAGATTCTTTCAAAAGAATCCCTTGCCCAGCAGAGTTAGCTACATATCTAAGAACATGTTCCAAAGCAAGTAAATGAGAACTTCTAGGAGCATGTAGAAATTGGCTCAAGTTCTGTACAGCATAGGCTAAATCAGGTCTAGTATTTGTGAGGAAGTTAAGTTTACCAACTAAGCATCTATATAGAGTTGGATCTGTAAGTAAATCACCCTCATCAGCTTGTAGCTTGATATGAAGAGGCAAAGGAGTAGCTACAGGTTTGAATGAGGTAAGATGAGAGGATTCTAGTAACTCTTTGGTAAACTTCTTTTGTGTAAGAGCAATCCCTTCAGGCAAATAGCTAACTTCTATGCCAAGAAAGAAATTGAGAAGTCCCAAATTTTTATACTAAACACAGTATTGAGATGTGTTTTCAAAGAAGAGATTGTTGCTGAATCTGTGCATGTCAACAATATATCATCAACATATACTGCTGCAACAGTAATATGTTGAGGAGTTGTTTTGATAAATAGTGAGTAATCACTCTTGGATTGAGTGAAACCTTGATAAGTTAACTCTTGAACCAACTTGGCAAACCATTGCCGAAGCTTGTTTTAAACCATATAGTGACTTTTTGAGCCTGCACACTTTGTTGTTGGGATTAAGAACACCATCTGGAAGTTGCATAAATACTTCTTCATGGAGATCCCCATGCAAGAAAGCATTATTTACATCCAGTTGATAGATAGGCCAACCTTTAGAGGCTGCAAGAGCTATAAGACATCTTACTGTAGCCATTTTAACAACAGGTGAGAAGGTTTCTCGGAAATCAATTTCATATTTCTGGTTGTATCCCTTGGCTACCAACCTTGCTTTATACCAATCTATACTCCCATCTGCCTTAAGTTTGATCTTAAAGACCCATTTACATCCAATAGCTTTCTTTCCTGGTGGTAAAGAGACAATATCCCATGTGTTGTTCTTATTAAGTGCAGTGAGCTCTTGATCCATAGCAGAGATCCAATGAGGATGATTGGTAGCTTCAGCATATGTAATAGGTTCAGATAAAGAAAGATTATGTGCAATGCAAGCTTGATGATGTAGAGGTAGAGAAGGAAAACTAACTAGATTGCACCAGTATGTGGTATTAACAGAATGATGCTTGAGAGTTAGACAATGAAAATTTTGTAGATGTTTAGGAGGGTGAATAGTTCTGGTTGATTTTCTTTGTGGAGGTGGTGGAGGAATAGGAGAATTAGGAGGAGAAGGATTAATAGTGTGATAAGAATCAGGGTTAGGCAAAAGAGGAGAAGGAGATGATATAGGTGAAGAGTCTGAGTGTATAGGTAAATCTGCTATATGGTGAGATGGTGTAGGTGTAATAGGGAGTTCATATGGATCAAGGAAAATATGATCATCATTAATAGTTGGTAGAAAAAACTGAAATGAATGAGTATTACTAGAGTGTGTTTGATGATATGGAAAATGTCTTTCATGAAAAATGACATTTCTAGAAACTGTGATGGATTTTGTTTTGAGATTGAGTATTTTATAACCTTTTTGAGATGGATTCTAGCCAATAAAAACACATGGATCTGCTCTTGGATCAAACTTAGTACTATAAGCTTTGAGAGTAGAAATGAAACAAAGGCAACCAAATACTCTCAAATGAGCATTATTAGGTGCTTCACCATAGAGTTTCTCATAAGGTGATATATTACCAAGGGCTTGTAGAGGCATTCTGTTGATGAGTTAGGCTGCACATAACAAACATTCTCCCCAATATTGAATTGGTAGCTTAGATTGAAAACATAGAGCCCTAGTTGTTTCAAGTAGGTGTCTATGCTTCCTCTCCACCACCCCATTTTGCTGAGATGTTTCAGAACAAGATCTTTGATGTTCTATCCCATATGTGTTGTAAAGTTGGAGTATAGCACCTTCACACAATTCCTTCCCATTGTCAGTTCTTATACATTGAACTTTGGCCTGAAATTGTGTGTTAATAAGGACAAGAAAATTCTGTAAAAATAGCTACACAATCTGATTTGTATTTCATAAAATGAACCCATGTAGCTCTAGTGAAATCATCTACAATGGTGACAAAAATGGAACAACCATTATGTGTGGAGTGTTTATAGGGACCCCAAATATCTACATGAATTAAATGAAAAGGTTTATTTGTTTTAATGTGACTAGAAGGAAATGGCAATCTACATTGTCTAGCTTGAGGACAAATTTGACAAACATAGCTTGCTGCAGCTGAAATATCCATAGACAAGTTGAGATATCTCATTTGAGAGAAAGGCATATGGCCAAATCTGAGATGCCATAGCTTGGTTGTATCACTGACAACACCACTAAATTGCCTTGATTGAGCTAAAAAAGAAGAATGTGAGCTGGAGGAGCTTGAAGGAGTTGCTGAAGAGGTAGCTTGTGTATAGTATAGACTAGAATGTAGGCTACCAAGAACTATCTCTTTTCTCATAACATGGTCCTGAAATAAACACAGGTTAGAGGAGAAAATAACAAAATATTTCAAATGCTCACACAGTTTTGGAACTGAGATGAGATTGAAGTGAAAACCAGGAACATATAGAACTCCTTTGAGTGTTATAGTATCATTCAATTTCACTGTGCCTATATGAGGTATAGGTATTTTTCTGCCATCAGGAACAATAATAGTGTTTAAATTCCCTTTAAGAAGATCAAAGCTGCTGAATTTGTTTATATCATAACATATGTGGTCTATAGCACCACTATCAAGGATCCACCCTGAATAATATGAAGAAAGGAGGCATAATTTACCCGCTGAGTAGACATTGCGTGAGAAAGCATTGCCTGAGAAAGTATGATCAATTTCAGTTGATGTATCATCTTTAGTAGGAACAATATCGTTTTCTTTTTGTTTAGAGAGGAGATTCATAAGTTGTGTGTATTGCTCCATAGTAATAGGTGTGTTGCTGTTGCTGTGATCTGAGAAAGCAACTCGAGTATCATCTTCACTCTGTGTTAGAGCTGCTACTCTCTTGTTCTTGAAATGAGGTGGATAACCATGGATTTTGAAACATCTATCCATTGAGTGACCAGGAATTTTACAATGATCACAGAAGTATGAATTGTGTCTCTTAACAGCTGATGAAGAAGTATAAATTGGACCAGATTTATCTCCAATTGGTGGTCTATAAAACTTGTTAGAAGAGGAATTATTGAATTTGTCATGAAATCTTCTTCTATCTATAGCAAAAGCCATAGGATCGCACTTTGTGTAACTCACTCAATTCTTTGTGTTTCTGTTCTTGTGAAAGAAGTCTATAGGCTTGTGCTATAGTAGGTAAGGGCTGCATCATTAAGATACTAGACCTAACCTGTTTGTAGCTGTCTTTTAACTTCATTAGAGACTAGAGTAGCCTCTGATCTTGTTGTAGTTTTAAGATTTTTTTGTACGGTTACAAAAACAACCATTGCACTCACATATTGGTAATGGACTGAGATTATCGATCTCATCCCAAATAGCCTTTATCTTTGTAAAAAATACAGCTATATTCTCAGAATCTTGTTGTAATTCAGTTAAATTTTGTTCCAAAGCGAACAACTGAGCTGAGGAAATTAGACCATGCCTTTCATCCAAATCTGACCAGATTTCATGAGCTGTGTTAAACAACATCACACTTTTAGCTGTAATTGGACTTAGAGAAGCCAAAATCCATCCAATCACCATATTATTGCATCTACTCCAGCACTTATAAGTTGTATCTGTTGCTGCTGGTTTTGTGATGGTTCCATCTACATAACTCATCTTGTTTTTAGCAGAAAGTCCAATTATCATGGACCTTTTCCACTCACCATAGTTGTTACCATCAAATGATGTGTTAACTAGCCTTAAAGAGGTGTTATCTGAAGGATGAATATAGTATACACTACTAGGATTTTGAGATAGAGGCAAAGTAGGTGTTTCAGGTGATTCTGTCATTGTAGAGAAGATTTTGTGTAAGTGAGAAGTATTATGATGATGATCTAGGGAGAAAGTAAACAAACTGAAAGAAATATTGTTCAAACTTAATTAGGGAAAAGAAACAACATAATCAACTGTTGTTAGAAAGAACTGATGAAGTGTAGACTGTTGTATGAATGATTTGTGATGAGAGCTTAGTTTCAATGATGTAATGATCAAAAAGGATATAGAAATGCTGAAGATCTGACTTCAAAAGAATGAAATGAAACAGCATTAAGTGTTTTATGACTGTATTGAGATGAAATCGAATGATTGAATGATTCAAGCAAAACTTTGAATTTTCAGAGTTGAAAAATTAAGTGTAATGAATTTGTAGATGTGAATTTGATCGAGAATATAAGCCGTAGCTCTGATACCATGAAACAATTATGAAAACTTGATTAAAGAGAATGAGATCACATTTGATTATAGAGCAAAAGAGAGAGCTAACTCTCAGACTTTTATTATTGTATGTAGAATCTATTACAAAGGATGCTATTTATAGCTAATGACATCATAACTAACTAGATGAGCTGTAGATGAGCTGTACTAAATTATTTATAAGAGAAACTGATTCTGTTACAAGAGAAACAATATAGTAAGCTAGGGTGTAGGCTTCTTATTGTAGAAGTGCAGTTGCAGCTTCTTTAGTTGAGTGCTTTATTCTGCTTGAGTGCTTCATTCTGCTGCTGTTGTGTTGTAATGTTAACACTTTACAAAATTACAAAAGCCATTTAATTTGTGATATATATATAGTGTAACCCTTTTGTACTCTTCCTTCATAAATCTGCCTTGATATTTTCATCTATCACTATCGAATTACAACGGAAAGTATGTATGCTCGGGTAATTTGCATGTTAACCAGAATTTGAGTAGGATGAATTTGGTACTGTTTACCTTCTGTTATCTTTCTTTGAAATTTGTAGATTTCAATCATGTGCTCCCTCTTTTTCTTTTTTTTTCATGAACAACTCATTACGCAACTAAATGCATATTTTAAAGTATTATTATTATAGAGATTGATTGTTATTAATATACCTATCAAGATGAATCAAACTAAACTCCACATGACTATAAATGGTGAATAGTAATGTTTAACAATCACTTTACATAATTAAAAATGGAACGGATGGAATCTTTTGTAAAAAATAAATGGATGGAAGGAAGATGTTTTGGATAGTAAATGACAAATGTAAAGGAACTAAAATTGCAAGCATACATCTTCCATAAGTCTAATCAGTGGCGGATTCAGAAAATAACTATTGAGCGGGCCAATACGTTATACTTTAAAAAAAATATAGTGATTGGCATTAGGCTTACGAACTAATGTTAATATATGGTGTTAATCTAATATTCTACCAAATTGATTTTAGTCATTGCTTAGCATGTTCATAAATTTTGTAATCTAAAAAGTATATAGAAAAAAGAAAAAAATGAGGGAAGATAAACTATAGTGACACTTTGCCAGTAACTAGAAGAAGGCAAGTGGAAAAAGTAAGTGAATTTAATCTAGAAGAGTAGAAGCACCAGAATCCAAAATCAAACAAAATAAAAAGAGGAAACTAAAATTGTGGTCAAGCAGTTTCAAACTTTGTACACTCACACACTCAACCGTGTAGACAGGTGCAAAGACCAACTGCGCTGAATAACATGATTTGTTTAGCTATGAAACATTTAATATATAACAAATTTCTATTGATGGGGCTGGTCATGACCTAGGTAGGCCCGCCCCTAAATCCTCCCCTAGTCTAATGACAACCACAGGTCACATTGAGGAAAACTTGCAAAAGAGACAACTTTTGAGTATCCTTTGATAAGTGGCTATATGCATAAACAATTTAGTACGCTCCTACGAAATACTTTCTTGGTTCTCAAAATGATCTAACACTATCCAGTCACCCTACCTTCGCCATTATTTGTTATATAACACACACATACATACGTCTTAATATATACTCCCTCCGTTTCTTTTTGTTTGTCTTACTTTCCGTTTTAGTCCGTTTCTTTTTGTTTGTCCTACTTTTTCATCTTTCTTTATATAGAAAAATTATATTACTCATTTACCCCTACTTTATCAGTTTTTGGTCCCACATGTACCTTTTAATCTTCTCTCACCTACTTTAATCACCAATTTACTATAAAATAAATGAACTTGTTAGTTGTTGTCCCCACCCACATGTCTATGACATCACTCTCCTTGGTATTTGGAGTTACAGTAAATGGGACAAACAAAAAGAAACGGAGGGAGTACTTTCTAGATGTGTTAATTTTCAAATGTGCAATTGAAGACATTAAATTTGTGCATCGACAACCGTAAAAACTAAAGTATTACATATATTTGAACACAAAGGGGATAAATTTAATAATCTGCGAAGTTTAATTTTGAGCAGTTACACAGTTTCTAGAAGGGTTTGGCTACATCTACCCAGTGGATAAGCTACCCACTACTAATAGAGCCATTAAAATATTATTATTTAGTTTGGTGGGGGTTCCACCATTACTACTTTTTACTCTCACAATTAAAGGTGAGTAGTTTACCCAGTGGATAAACAAAGTTTTTCCCTTTCTAGAACTACTTGATATAAAGTTCATTTTACAAAATTTTAATTGTTATAAGATTGACTATGTATCACACTGCAGCTTGAATACAAGATTGACTATAGGATTGTTTGCTCATTCTACTTTGCAGGGAATATGGAACAGAAGGTTGAAAATGGAAGAGTAATTTATACATGAAGTGCCTGAGCCCTTGTTAGCCGAAAATATGGATTATACTTGCGGGAGTACCTAATTTTTAGAGACTCCCTTTCACAATTCCTATTCATTTTATGTTGCCCCGTAAGTACCTAAAATTTTGCATGATTAGCCGATGATGTTGTTTAGTTACTTCCCAAGAAAATGATGAGATAAATTTTGTGAGCGGCCTTATTGATGTGGATCAGAGCATATGAAGTTAATTTGTACAAGTAGAATTATTTATATTTGTACGATTAAAAATAGGGTGATCAATGTCGGAATCCACTGGTCAATGGCTGAATATAGGGTGGTTAACACTGAAAAGCACTGATCAACATCTGAAAGTTGGGAGGTCAATTCCAGAAAGCGCCGATCAAGGGTAAAATACAGAGTTCAGTTTTCTTCTTGCAAATTATTTTTATAAAAGGTTTTTCTTTCTCGTAAAAATATTTAAAAGGTGGTTTTTGGCAAGAAAAATGGTTATAAAAAGTTATTTGGTGCAATTTTTCCTGATTCCACTCCATATGCTCCACATCGTCAGTAAGGTCGCTCACAAAATATACCTCATTTTTCCAGACAGGTAACAAACCAGCATCATCGCTAACTAACCAGGGATCAGGATCACTCCATATAAAGCTACACTTCCATATAACGCTTTATTTCATTAGAACCTTTGAACTCCACACAGTAGTGGCAGAGCCAGGTGATGCATTGGTGGTTTTGTATACTCTGATAACCTGTAGCGCAGTGGTGAAAGTTCAATACAGATTGTTGGATATTTTGTATTGCGGGACTCCAGTTCGATTGTGCTTGCCAGCGTAATTTAAGGATTTTTTAAGTTTTTTTATTACATTTGTATAGGTTGCTGTCAATGTCATCCGATTCCCCTTGTCTATTTCTTTCATCGTCTTCTTTTTTCTTTTCCTTGTTCTTCTTCTTTTTGACCTTGTCTATTTCTTATTACTTCCTCCGTTTCAAAAAAATGACTACACTTCTTTTGCGGACTCCTAGACACTTTTTGTTTGTGTGAGAGATGAGAGGTGATACACATACACTTGATATATGTGGGCTTTATACACCCTTCCAATGAAAACTTGTCATACTTCCTCCGTTTAAAAAAAATAGCTACACTTTCCATTTAAAGAAGTTTCAAAAAAATAGTTACGCTTCTACTTTTTCCTTTTTTTGGTAACTTTTCTCTCTATCTCTCTCCTACCACATATCTTACCTCCCAATCTTTCACACAAACAAAAAGTGCCTAGTAGTCCGCAAAAAAAGAAGTGTAGCTATTTTTTTGAAATGAAGGAAGTATCATTGTTAGCCCAAAAAAAGAGAGGGAAAAATGGGGGGGAAATAATTTGGCTGATGGCGCCACAAACCATGGCGTGGCGGGATTCTTTATTATAGGCGCCAAAAAGGCATTTAATGCATATTACTCTCAGCCGTTATTTGCTAACTATAATATAGGTTTTGGTTACTAATTAAATATATTTTGTTACTAGAAAAAATACAAACTTATAACAAATGTAGGTTTTTACTATAAATGCGGGCTTTTATAATGACTCCATCCGTCCCCTTTTCTATACACCTTATGATAGGACGCGGTATCCAAGACGTGTATTAAAACCAATATATCTCTAATTACGTTTAAATAAAAATTATAAAAATTATATATTATGAAAATATACATCGAGACGAATCTAACAAGATCCCATATGACTATATTTTTTCACATATATATTGAGAAGCATATGTGGTCATAATTTTAAAACTATAATATAGGTTTTGTTTACTGCTTTAACGTATATTGTTACTAAAAATGATAAACTTACAATCGTTTGAACCTGTTTTGTTATTAGCTTAGTGCCCCATTTCCCCCCTTTTTATTTTGCAGTAGAACTTTAGTATTTTTATTTTGTATAAAACATCTTAATGAATTTTTATTTTCTGTATATACAAAAAATCAATTATATTAGTAGCACGCAAAACAGGTAAAAAAAATTAAATTTTATAAATACGTTATGTGAACGTTTTGCTTCATTTGTATTTGTTTTCACAGAATACGATATCTATTAGTAACCAATAACTATTATGTGAATTTTAAGTGTTATTCTTTATGACCCTCCGCTATTTGATTTTAACCTTCAATGTTTGATTTTAATCATCCAACTTAAGTTTTGTCGTTATTATTGAGTGGTTGTAGTAGCATAGTGTATTTTAAGGCTTACTCCTTAGTTTGTAAGAATTTCTTCATGCATTATATCAATTTTAGGTGAAACAAATCAATATTTAATATTTGTATAGTACAACATTAATAATTATAGTGTCTTATAACAATTCATGACATGTCTCCAAATTGGTATTGCTCTACCCTATTCCAAATAGGTATAACAATTCATGGCATGCCTGTTACTATTAAGGGCCTGTTCTCTTCAGCTAATTCTAGCTGAACTGAACTGAACTGAACTGAACTTATTGGAGCTGAACTGAACTGAACTTATTGGAGCTGAACTGAACTGAACTGAACTTATTGGAGCTGAACTGAACTGAACTGAACTGAATTGAATTGAATTGAATTAAATTAAAATAAGTATATGAATAATAAGTAAATAATAATTATTATGAATATTAAATAATCAGTAATAATAATTCTAAGTAATAATAATTATTATGAATATTAAATAATCAGTTATAATAATTAAATTAATAATTTAGAATAATATCAAATGAATAATGATAATATTATTTTGATGTTATTATGATAGTTATAAATAAATAAATAATAATAAAAAAAAATTAATTTTAAAAATAATAATTACTGATAATAATAATAATTTATAATAATGAGTAATTACAATTATTAGTATTAATATATTAATACTTGATGATGATGATATAATATAATGCCTAAGAAGTAAATTAAAGTATTATCATTATAATAATAATTAGCTTAAAACATGGGTTGATGTGTGCTTCTAACCAAACCACGATTTGTGGTGGGTTGGTCTATGATAGAAATACACCAAACCGCCAAAGTATATTTAATATACAACGTAACGACAATGTTGTATTTTAAATAGTACTGCAGTATTACTAGCAACTTTGTAATTTTTTCATATCTTCTAGCTTTTTGTAGCTTATTTGTATGATGTAATAGTGAATTTTATTCAGTAAAATAAAGCAACAATTGCAAATTAGAATACTCGTATTGACATGAAATTTGGTTAAACCGTGCATCAAACCCAAACTTTGCTGAACCATAATAATAATAATAGTAATAATAATGAGTAAAGATATAATAAAAAATAATATATATAAATAATACTAATAATTATTATTATATAATAACAATAATAATAAGTAAAATAAATTAGAACAACAATAATAATATTAAACAAATTGGTTAAATAATGAATAGAGCTGAACTGAACTGAACTGAACTTATTGGAGCTGAACTGAACTGAACTGAACTTATTGGAGCTGAACTGAACTGAACTGAACTTATTAGAGCTGAACTGAACTGAACTGAACTTATTGGAGCTGGACTGAACTGAACTTATTAGAGCTGAACTGAACTGAACTGAACTGAACTGAACTTATTAGAGCTGAACTGAACTGAACTGAAAATAAGCTGAACAGAACAGGCCCTAAATGTCGCGTTATGTTGAAACAAATTCAAATGAATCTAAATGTTCAAATAAAATATTTAAAATAATAAAACTTAGTTTTTCGATACTGTTTCATTGAACAATTCATCCACTACTCGTTAGCATTACTAACACATGTGATCTTAAAATTTAATATTAATGATAGATACCTATAAGACACTTTAATTGGTCATTTATTTTAACATTATAAATGTTTTTCATTATATTCTAATATGAAAATAATCTCCAATCATGGAAGGAGATTAGTGAACTGTTTCAATGAACAATTCATTCACTACTCGATAATATTACTAATACATACGATCTTACTATCTAATATTAATATTACATGATAGACAACTATCAGACACTTTAAGTGATCCTTTATTATAACGTTATAAATGTTTTTCATTATATTCAAACATGAAATACTTAAATATTTATCACCACATATATATCACATAATTTATGTACTCATCCATCATATCGTATGTAGTACTATATCTTCTGCCATTTTTTCGTTAGCATATTCGATCATTTGGAATCGTAACATCTAAATATTTCAAACAAATAATAAGTGGATATTTAACAAAATAACCATTTAATATCAAAAACAACGATCATTATCTCATAAGTGAAAACTACGAACATGTTCTTACAACTTGTTGCTTGAAAAGACATAAATGAATCCACAAAATGTAATAAGACAACTTAAAGAGGTTTAAGGGTTTTAAGATAAGTGTGCTACTACATCCGATTTAGAACCAAACATCAAGATTTCCAAATTTAGGAAACGTATGACATTCATTATATATATAATTAAAATTGAAAGTAAAACAGGTTATATTAATAAAAATAGCAATTATATTAGTAGCAAAACAGGTTCAAACGATATTAAGTTTGTAAATTTTCTAGTAACAAGATACATTTAATGGGTAATCAAAACCTATATTATAGTTTGCAAATAACGGTTGTGTCAACTATATATATTTGATGTATCCACTTGTAAGCATGGTTAATACCCCGCCCACTTGGTTACAACACTTATAAGCTTTCCATATATATTGAGGAGCATATGTAGTCATAATTTTAGAACTATAATATAGGTTTGTTTACTGCTTAATTAAACGTATATTGTTAGTAAGAAATGATAAACATACAATCGTTTGAACCTGTTTTTGTTATTAATATAGTTGATTTTCTTATATATATCATTTGTTTACTTTTGATTTTATTTATCATATAATGGACTCCAAACATTTCTTGGATTGGAAAGCTTGATGTTTGGTTCTAAACCGGAAGCTTAAATTCTTACTAATCTGTTACTAATAAATGCAACATTTTGTCAAAACTAACAAATACAAATGCAATTTAAGCAAAAGTTTTATAACATTTTTTAATAAAACTCTAAAGGTTAAATAATTTGCTTATTGTTTATTACTCCCTCCGTTTTTTTAATATATATGTTTTACCATTTTGGGATTTTTTTATTATATACCTTTCTACCTTTACCTATAAATGGAAGGTTAGCCCACCTATTTTGTTTTGTTTTCTCAGATTAATGTTTCATCTTCGCATAGTTGACAAAAGTGGGAGTTTAAAAGTCACATTATTGAATGACCAGGCACAATTCTTAATAACACTCGGCTGCTGACTGAAAACAAAATTACAAAAAGTTTTAGTTAATGATAAGTGACTGAATCTATAGGTTTTAGCAAATTATCTCCATACTAAGGGCCTGTTCTGTTCAGCTTATTTTCAGTTTAGTTCAGCTCCAATAAGTTCAGTTCAGTTCAGTTCAGCTCTAATAAGTTCAGTTCAGTTCAGTTCAGCTCCAATAAGTTCAGTTCAGTTCAGCTCCAATAAGTTCAGTTCAGTTCAGTTCAGCTCCAATAAATTCAGTTCAGTTCAGTTCAGCTCCATTCATTATTTAACCATTTTTTTTAATATTATTATTGTTGGTCTAATTTATTCTACTTATTATTATTGTTATTATATAACAATAATAATTATTATTTATATATATTATTTTTTTATTATATCTTTACTCATTATTATTACAATTATTATTATTATTGCTCAGCAAAGTTTGGGTTGATGCACGGTTTAACCAAATTTCATGTGAATACGAGTATTCTAATTTGCAATTGTTGCTTTATTTTACTGAATAAAATTCACTATTACATCATACAAATAAGCTACAAAAAGCTAGAAGATATGAAAAAATTACAAAGTTGCTAATAATACTACAGTACTATTTAAAATACAACATTGTCGTTACGTTGTATATTAAATATACTTTGGCGGTTTGGTGTATTTCTATCATAGACCAACCCACCACAAATCGTGGTTTGGTTAGAAGCACACATCAACCCATTTTTTAAGCTAATTATTATTATAATGGTAATACTATTAATTTACTTCTTAGACATTATATTATATCATCATCATCAAGTATTAATATATTAATACTAATAATTGTAATTACTCATTATTATAAATTATTATTATTATTATTAGTAATTATTATTTTTAAAATAATTTATTATTATTTATTTATTTGTAACTATCATAATAACGTCAAAATAATAATATCATTATTCATTTGATATTATTCTAAATTATTAATTTAATTATTATTACTTAGAATTATTATTACTTATTATTTAATATTCATAATAATTATTATTGACTTATTATTTATATACTTATTATAATTAATTCAATTCAATTCAATTCAGTTCAGTTCAGCTCCAATAAGTTCATTTCAGTTCAGTTCAGCTCCAATAAGTTCATTTCAGTTCAGTTCAGCTCCAATAAGTTCAGTTCAGTTCAGCTAGAATTAGCCGAAGAGAACAGGCCCTAATGATACATATATGCCTTTACTTTTTTGCAGCCACACAAGGGCGTAGGGACATGGAAAACAAATTAACAACAATGGAAAGTCAAACTTTTGTGTTTGTGTTGTGACTCCCTATTGGAAATTTCAATCCAACGCATGTGGTTATACAAGAGAATCCAATCTAAATAAAGATTTTCATAAGCAATGTCGTAGATTATTAAAATTTGCTATGTGCGTCATATACAAAATGAAAGTCATTTGTATTGAGATCTTTATTCTTTCTAAGTATTTTTTAATCATTACTCAAAGCCTACTTTTATATTGACGAGAATAAGCCAACTAATGTTATTGTTAAAAGCGAATTGGCGCACGCATCCCGTGCATATGAAACTAGTATATATATATATATATAAACACACACACAAACACAAAAAACATTATACATAATATACAATACTACTTATAAATATACTTCATGAGTTTATCCCATTTATATAATCTATTTTTTTAAAACTTCATTCTAAATATCAAACACTTATTACTCCATATAAAATTAAGATGTTTACATTAATAGAAAAATATATGTTAAGAATTGATATGGAAGCACACAATTAACCCAGAATTCGTATGAATTGTCTACAAAACGATCATATATATAGCTGCAACAAATTCCCAAATAATATTTTTTTTTATATAAATATTGAAGTTGTGTGAGATGGAAGAACTAAAAGAAATATATCTGTACTCTAATATTTATTTTTATATTCTTTAACTTTGAGGATTGTAACTATGTATCTCCCTTATTTCATTTTATTTTTGAAAACATAATTTCAGTTGAATTGGATTTTTTGTTTTAAAATGTCAAAAGGGAATTTAATTTGGTAAGATCTTTACAGGCCTAAATTCAAGGAACTTAATAAAGTATAGTTTCTTATTTTTGAAAATTTGATCATATGAAGGATTGAGTATTTGAATTTTCATATATGAATGTTTTTGCTAAAACCCATATCCTTGATGCTTCTTTCATAAGTAGAGTTGGGGCTTCCCGCTTGTTTCTTGTTGGGCTTTTAGCCTCTTTCTTTTTTGTTTTCAATTGCAAAACTGACGCATAAGATCTAAGGCATAAGAAGTTTAATTCATGGGCCCTGGGCGTGGTCCCCGCATGCCCCACTCCAGGGCCGGCCCTGACCGCAGGTTTAGCTCGCACAAGTTTGACCTAGATTCCTAGCCTAAGTTCAAGATGACTCAATGCCAAGTCTAGTCCATTAGACCACTAGTTCAAGTCCTAGTTCAAGACCCAGTCCAAGTTCATTAGCTCAAGCTTAATGCTTACTAGGTCAAGACCCCTAGTCCAAGAACTAAAATAGTTCAAATTCGAGACCACTAGCTCGAGACTTAGTTCAAGCCATTAGTTCAATGCCTCTAGCTCAGTCCACAGTCCAATTCGCAGTCAAGTTCATAGTTCAGTTCACAAGTCCGGTGCAAAAATCCAATCCACAAGTTCAACTAGTCCAATCCACTAGTTCAAGTTCACTAGCACAAGCACAAGTCCATGACACTTAAGCTCAGTCTATTCCAATGTCACACCTTTAGGTCTAGGAACCTTAATTTGCATAGGTTCTAGTCTGAGCTCTTTCCATTTCAAGTTGATCTACGCCAGAAATGCTTAACTATAGCGTTTTTTTACCCCATTCTACAGCGCTTTTCAAGCACTATAGAATAGGGGCGCTATAAAAACATCTATAGCGCTTCTAAAAGCGCTATAGTTTAACACCTTATTCTATAGAACAAGCGCTGTAAAATTATTTAAAAACGAGGCGCCCTTTGATGCTCCTATTTGGCCGATCTTTTTGAATTTTTCTACAGCACTTTTATAAAGCGTGGTAAATTGACTTCAAAAAAATGAAATTCATATAAAAATGGCTTTCATATAAATAATTATAATCCAATAATAAATTCGTTTACACCAATGATTTTAAAAAATGTGATTTCATTCATAACTAGTTTCTGACTCGGACAATGCCCGGGTTGGGTTTTATTTAGTTATAATTTTCATTATATCTAAATTTCAGTGTTAAACACTTTAAGATTAAAAAATTATTATAAATTAATTAATAAACTAATAGATATTATATTTCGGTAGTTATTTACATATAATTCTCATCCGACTGACGTAAAAATTATTTAATATCTAACGGATTCTTATATTAAGAGCTAATAATTTTATTTATCTCGAACTTAAAATTACTTTCTTTTATAGGTATAGTAGTGTCCTTCTGAAAATAGTCATATATGCTTTGAAACATAAAATAGATTGAAGTTAAAGTTGTCGTAATACACAAATGTTAATTTGGTAAAGTATAAAATTAAAAACACAACAAACATGTTTCCTCTAGACTATTATTGATATTGTCGACATTATAGAGTCACATAATTACTCCTTTTCACTTTCATTTCTTCTATAAATTCATCAATTCACTTGAAGAAATTGTGTTACAATAATTATACTATGATTGATTATTCTCATCAGATCAACATGGGTTGAGACGTCCAAATGAGCAATGAGCAAAAATATAGCTTTGGATGTACCATGCTCATAATACACACGGGCGTATAATAAAAATTGTCTGAAATGAGGTGTGTCTGAATGATTTCGAACAAATTTATGAAGAAAAATCATGATTCATCTAAGATAAAAATAATTGCTTCTCATACATGGAGATTATTTAGTCTGAGATTATAATGCATGGTTTCCTTTTGGGTCTCATTCGCATATCAATTTCGAGATGTATAAATCATATTCCCAACTTAAATTGCATGTTTAAATATATTTACATTATTTTTGTGGGTTTGTGTTTGACAATAATCTGCATTGGTTTGATATTACATGTATTATCAAGATTCATTACGTTGCACATGTTTACTTGAAATTTTTTTACTGGGGACTATTTTTGAGTAGTACGTACTTGTGTCGCCTAGTTGATAGTTGACCAAATAGGAATATTTTTTTTGAAAAAAGATGTAAGGTATATCGAAATATATTTTTGAGAAACCAACTCAAATTTTTTAAAACTTATTTTATTAATTAATGAGTGACCAAAAAGATTTTTGAAAATTTCGATATGGTGAACCTGTAGTATTGCGTTTTTCTACATGGTCATAACAAAATATTTTGACTTTCTAAAATGTCTCTATGATTTTGTATATGTAACTATAGTGACCATATGAAATTGTTTTTTCCATATGATAATAACAAAATATCTAGATTTTCTAAAACACCTTATGATTTTGTATAGTTTGTGTTAGGGTGCACCAACTATAATTTAACAACTGAAACAATATTTTAACTGAACTAACCCTAATTGATGCACCCAAATAAAAATCACCTTTTACCCCATGTATTTCGTAGGATATGCAGGTTCTTCAATTCTAAAACATCATTTGGCATTTCCTTCCAAACAGAAATATGAGTGATATTATCCTTCACTGTGCAATTTGAATCAAAGACATACAAATTTATACGGTTTTTTTCTTAACTGTGAGATAATATTTAGTATCTTTTATGACTACGTGTTTTATTTTTTAAAAACTTATTTTATTAATTAATGAGTGGTCTAGTTGACACCTTTAGTAAAATATAAGTTATTTTTTTTGCAATTCCAGAAAACATATAATAAGTGGATCTTGATTCAAAGTATTGTTCGAGACGAATCTAACGCTGCAAAAATTAAAATTTTTTGAGATTTGAAATGAAAGTTATCGCTTATTTTATAATTTTATATCATTTGTAGTTTTAGATAAGGATTAGTTGTAGCTTTAGATAAGGAATGTAATTTTTATTTAGGATATAATCATTTTTAATCATTGTCTATTGAAAACTAAATTAATTAATTAATTATGTATAATAAAATGTATAATAAAACATATCATAAGTGGATCTTGATTCAAAGTATTTTTCGAGACGAATCTAACAGTGCAAAAATTAAAATTTTCTGAGATTTGAAATGAAAGTTATGACTTATTTTATAATTTTATATTTGTTGTAGTGTTAGATAAGATATGCAGCTTTAGATAAGGAATATAATTTTTATTTACGATATAATCATTTTTAAAATTATTTTCTATTGAAAATTAAATTAATTAATTAATTATATATAATGACGTGATGTGATAGCTCCTTTCGGGACGGCTTTATTATCTAGTATAGATAATTTGAAGTTTATACAATTAACTCAATAACGACAAACAATGTTATACTAAACAAAAAATGTTTAATAACTAAATTCATGGCAATCAGCTGAGTAGAAAATTTTGGCGCACCAGTTCAACTCTTACTTCATCACTCTGTCCTTGATCATAGCTTGAAACATTGCAATCGAAAAAGTACTGCATATTTTAGAAAAAACACAAAATCACATTAGTATTGCAATAGTATATACAAACATCACCAGCTTTGCAATACTGTTAGTGGTATATAAGCAGCATAAAGGGCTCACGAATTCATTAACAGAAGATAATGGTGGAGATAGAAGTGATATCTAATCAAACCAAGGAACCTGATGTTTTAAAATATAAATTCATGGAGTTCAATTCTTTTATGTTACTTCTTTGTAGATAGCATAATGGATCTCGAATGCAGAATAAGGATTAGTACAGAAAAAGAAATACCATATATAGTTTCTAATCAAACCATATATTCATTATAGTACAGAATAAGGATCTCGAGTACACTAATCAAACCAAAGTCCATGTTTCTTTTCCTGCAAGATTATAGTTTCTAATGATGTTCAATTCTCGAGTGTAGAATAAGAAATACCATATATTGATTAGTACCAACCGATGCAAGTCAAACTACAAAAAGTTGTTGTAACATTAGAAACTATAATCTTGCAGGTAACGAGACGGAGCTCTTTTGCATGAACTCCATTTAGCAAACCCGATTCCTATAGGTGGCAAAACTACTATTTTAGAATGAAAAGCATTAATACATACTTTTATTGGTTGGTGCTATCCATCCAAGCTTTGTGTGTAGAGCATGAGCATCACAGATCATTACACCAAATAAGCTAGAAAGTCAAAATTGGTTAAAGCCTCACAATGGTCCAATACAATTATAGCTGTTATTTACTCAAGAACATGATTCCCCCTAGAAAATTACAAATGGAAGACCAGCTCTCCAAATCAAATACAAATCTATCAGAAAGACTAAAACTAATAAAAGAACAAAATAAGACAAAATCATAATGGGGGGCACAGAGTTGTGGTATATTCTGACCTCAAAATCACAATAGTATATACATCAGCAGCTTTGCAATATAGAAGCAGCTTTGCAATAGTAATCCACTTGGAACTTAGTTGTGATATCTGACAGACCGTAACTGACAGAGCAAAGAAGTTCACAAGCAAGCCAGCACACAATTTACTCCTATATGACAGACGGTAAGTGACTTTTATTCAATACATTTGCTATCTTGGGTCATTGCATCTCAATTCACTACTAGATGGATAGCAAAATATATATGCAAATTGACTAATTCAGACACCACAATGGTACTGGTACAACTCCACTTTCAGTTCCACTGTGACTGCCAAAGCACAAGGAGGTTTTTTATTCTCTTTTCATCAGTTTCTATAGACATGAGGTGCTGCTCAACCAAACTCAAAAATCGCAAAATCCCCCTCAATAACCAGGATGTCTATATAGTAATCATTAGAGACAGGCAAAGAAATCCAAGTTGAATTAAGCTAGTTCAGCATGCTGCCCCCAAACGCATTAAAAAGAATAAGGATTCATGACCACATAATACTAACGAAAGGGCAAACCTTTTTCTTAGTTGTCTGAAAGAAAGGAGAAGCAAAACTAAAAGCAAAAGTTGGAACGAAATTCAGAAAGGAAATCAATACCAAACTAAATAGGATTTTGGCAATCTCAAAAGAATAAGGAAAGTAATTGAATTGACAATATAAGTATGGATAAGGAAATTCAAGTATGAAAGGAGAAGCGAAACTGAAGTAGCGAAATTGAAGCAGCAAAATTTATGACTCGAAGGAGAAAGCCAATTCAAACAGAGGAGATTTGAAGCGTTGCATGATGGATATTCTTGCAGAGCATCAGCGTGATGAAATTCTCGCAGAGGAGCAGCAACGTTTGAATCAGAGAAGATGAAAGGGTTTGGAGAAACTGATGAAAGTTTTTTTTTATATAGCGTTACATTAACAGCGTTTTGTAGAAACGCTATATTATTTAGTACTTAATTAGAGCGCTTCATCAAAAACGCTATAATATTTGTATTTGACGTTTTTTTATTAATTTTTTTAATCCAATCACCTAACTACAGCGCTTAAATTACAACACTTACTTGAAACACTGTTAATTGAGTTTTTTTTTATAGCGGTTTAACAAAAGCGTTGTCTTTGTGGCGCTGTAAAATAGTTATTTTGGCGTACCGTGACATCTTAGATCTAAGTTGCCCTTAATAGGCATAGGTCCAACTTAGGTCTAACTTCTAGTTCATACCTTAGGTCTAAGTCACCCTCAATAGGCATAGGTATGACTTAGGTCTAAAATCGGTTGACACATAGATCTAAGTTGTCCTTAATTGACATAGGTCCGACTTAGGTCTAAATTCAACTGGCACCATAGGTCTAAGTGACCCTTAATATGGCATAGGTATCACATAGGTCTATTGACACCTCCAGTCTAAGTCGCCCTTAATTTGGCATAGGCCTGAATTGGGTCTAAATTCGATTGGCACCCTTGAGTCTAAGCGCCCTTAATTTGGCATAGGTTCGACTTAGGTTGACGCCTTGAGTCTAAGTTGCCCTGGAATTTCATAGATTAACTTAGGCCCAATTTACACCTTAGAACTAAGTGGTCCTTAATCGGCAAAGGTCTGTCTTAGGTCTAGTTACACTCAAGTTCATTAGGAGCAGGCTTAGGTTCACTGACTTCAACTCATGACCGTTCCAGTTCTTTGTCAAAATTATTTTGCAAATACTAAGTTGGGGTGTAACACCCCGTAATTTCACTAGAAATTTCGTGCGTTAATTTATATGGTTTACATTGTTATTTATAACTCTAAATATAAATTCGTTTATAAAAATTATATTCTATTAAATAAATGGTCATATTTGAAGCCGGAAAACATTTCGGTAGATAATATGTCGTGCGTATTAATTTTGTAATATAGTTAGTTATTTATATTATGAATTTTAGTGTTGTGTGATTTAATTTTCAAGCGTTAATTATATATGTTCGACGATAATTATATCTACTCTTATATTTTAAACTTATAATATCTTTTACATTTCATTATATATGTATATATATATCTATATATATATTTCAAATCGTGAATAATATATTTACTCGTTTATTTATTTTGGTTGTTGTACTTGTGTCGGTATTGTTTAAATGAACAATGTGACTCTTGTATGAGTATAGTATATAAAATGTGTATGATTAGTAAGTGCATATTTATATTACGTTATTATTCATAATTTTTAATTATAAAAACATTACCATATGTTTCATTTATGAGCGTTTATAATTCTTTGATTGTATTACGTACTATCAAGTTGCGCATACACCATGCTTAACACATGGGGGTCCGAACATTATGAGCATTAGGGGGATAATGTAAAGTCTTGGCCAGCTTTGTATTCCTTTGAAACGTTTATGATAATCAAAAGTCATACCCCTTCATTGACCCTCATCATAAACCACCATCATCATGGCCATTATGTGCCAATTTAAATCCACCTTTAATCACCCTTATTACTTCCCCTTATGCTGAGTTTAAAAATCAGAAAATCAACCCCATTCACACGCCATTCACACGCCATTCACCAAGGAAAAGAAAGAGAGAAAGTCTCCCCGTTTTTCCCTTGCACACCCTCACGAAAATGAACATCGCCGGAGATCTAACCGTTGGATCGTCTTCAAATTTTGACAGCATGTTCTTAACATCTATACCTTAACTTGGACCGGATGATTTTTTAATCCGAGCTTTATATCCCTGGAAATCGTGGTCGGAACACCACTGACTGTTTTAGAGGACCCTAAAATCGTTTAAAAGGGGAATACTTTGTTCAATGGAGGAGAAGTCTTCAAGGGAGAAGAAGGTTTTGATGATCCGCACGTTTTTTAAGCTATTATATTATGTTTTGCGGCACTCCTCTCGAAGATCGAGGTAACTAGCGTTTTTTTCTATCACGTTAGGAAATGAGAAGTAACCTTAGGTTGTTAGTATTATCGTTAGAGAATTTAGTATCATGTTAGGATGAACTTAGAAGATTGTATTTGTACTACTCTTGTTAAAATCATGTTAGGCTAAGTTTTTACTTGAATTCATGTATCTAATGTTCCCTTATTCTGCCGTTGTTATTGTGTTGTTGAAATGACTTAATTGTAAATGAATTGAAACTTTGAATTTTGATTTATGTGAATGATTTGGGAATTTGAGAAACTTATGATTTTTGATGCTAAGCAATTCATTTTGTATGGTGATTGGTTGGTTTTGACTTGTGATGATTTTGTATGATGTTCAATGCCTTGAGGTTTTGTCAAACAAACCCGCAAAGCTGTGTAGTCGCGGCCCGTGACCCAGTTCGCTGTCCGCGAACAGATTGGCCAGCCTGTTTTCAAATGGTCATATCTCACTCGTTTGTTATCGGAATTGAACTTGTGACCAGTCGTTGGAAAGCTAACGAGCTAAATTTTGATTTTCCAATGGAATTTTCTAAAAATATTATCTGTGCTGAGTGTTAGGTCTGTTTAAAGTTGTTGTTGTGTGCATTCTATGCATAGTTAGCTTACAACATGATTCCATGTTTTGTAAATGACTTTGGTAGTATTGTGGAGTATCCTAGGGCATGTTTGGAAGTATAATTTTTAGTACTTGATACCACTTATTAATTCTTATGCCAAGTTTGAGTTGTCGACGTCGTAATGTTTGGGGGAGAATAACACTGCCCTTAGCATCACTTCGCCAAGAGTTATGTACGGAGAGTATTGTGACTTGATCATAATTTACTTCGTACCCAAACTCAGATAACGTTTTGATGTTTTGTATTTGTTTTATTTGTAGTATACTTTGATTAGTTTACCGTATCAATTTGGATTTGTGAACTTCGATGATTTTCAGGATTTGATGATTTTAATGATTTTAATAATTTAAATGATTTTTAATGATTTTGACGGTTTTAATGGTTTTAATGATTTTTGCTAACTTTGATGATTTTAATGACTTTGATGGATCTTATCGTTTTGACGCATTTGATAATTTGAGGAATTTGACGAATTTCACGAATTTGATGATTTGAAGTATATTATTTTGTCTTTGAATTTGAAGTTTTGTTTTTAATTGAGTTGAGTAGCCTAAGGGACGGTGTCCCGAAGGTAACGATCATGCACTCCGAGGGGTTAGGGGACATCACGTTGGGTGTTACCCTGCATTGGAGATACCTAGGACTTGTTGTAGTCCGAGAGGTCGGGAGATACTGCGTGTATTGTCCCGCATCGGGAGTTTGGTCATTCTTAGACACAGACGGTAGGGAACGTAACCCATAGGCCGTTCTGGAGGTTGCGACCTGACATTTCTTGAGGAGGTGGGCTGCGGGTAACTATCGTTCGCTCTCTCTATGTTAAATTGTTTATTTTCAAATTGTTGGTGTTTTTTTTGTGATCCCTTTGATGTTGGTCTTTCGAAATTCTTTATTTTAAACATCTAAAGCATCCTTCTTAGTAATTTATGTTAAAGTTTGACGTTTGTTGCAATGTGTACTTTGCCTTCTTTTGTTGCTATTTGTGTTGTGTTGTCTTTGACGTTTGTTCTAACTTCATTTAAGTTTACTATTTGTTTCCTAAATTGGGCTGGGAGAACTGCTAGTTACTCCCCACTGATTGTGGAATTTTTGTTAATATATATTGCAGATGACGGTGCTGTTTAGAGTTGTTACAATATGGATCGGGGTTGTGCGTTTACCCGTGTAAGCAAGAAGGTTGTGCTAGTCATAGTGGACGAGCATTATGAGTCTCAGATTAGGACTAGTTTTCTAGTTGGTCTCAAGTAGTTTACCTTTGTTAGTTTGAATGTCAGCTTTAGAGTTGATCTTTTGGATTTTGGTTTCATATTTCGAATCTGGTTAAGTTTCGAGATTATGGATAGTTATGGTTATGGATTTGGCTTGTTTAGTTAGAGATGAGGGTATGGGACCTCATTCCTCTTTATATATATATGATTTGGAGTTTCAATTACTATTATGGGACTCGTTGTTTATTTTAGTTTTAATTTTACCCCATAGAGTGACATTCTCGTCTTGGTGGTATTTCCGTTACCATTGATTTGATCGTTGTTACATTTATTTAAGCTAAAGCTTAATTGGTAAAAGACGGGATGTTACATGGGATTTCTTGATTTCAGCTACGACAGGAGAGACTAGGATTCTTGTGACAAGTCAAACTAAGATTAATTTCTCCATATCAAGTACATTCACATCCACATAAAGCCCATGTACCTTGCCCCTTTATCATCCACAAAGAAGCCCAGTCCTCTGCCATCTTAGCCCAACTAGAGAGTGATCAAACTCCACCACCATCAAAGCCTAATATATGAGTTATGACCCTCTTGCAGCACAATGAGCAACCTCAAGGCATGGATTGCTGACCTTTCTAGTGTTCAAGTCAATGTGTCTTTGTCCTATCCCAATGACCCTTTCTTTCTATTCTTGAGTCTATGTCGCATAGGTTTGTATTTCTATTCTAGCCTTTCCACTTTCCAAAAAAAAATGACTATTTCCATTCCTATTTCTATTGGCAATGCTATTTTCTAATTCTATGCAAGTCTCATCACTCATGGCCACAATTGGTTTAATTTAATTAATTAAAATTGACTAATCAATGAAGTTGAACAATGCTTGAAAGGTCTTCCTTCATAAGCTCCACAAAATGCAATTGTCCCTTCCCATTCATCGGCACACATTCAATTCTTTACAACCCCTTTGCAGCCTAAACATGTTGGCCTTTTTCTTTCTTCACCCACATTAACCTAACCCATGGGATTCAAATGGTGCGTAGGAAAAGACGTGTGCAAAAACAATAGAGAAAAGAGAGGCATACAACAAAAGAGAAAGAGGCAAAGAGAGGCTATTGCCTGGTCAGGTCAACCTCGAGTCGGGTCATGTTCGGGTCGGGTTGACCTCAGATCGGGTTATAACCGGGTCGGGTTATACTCGGGTCGGGTCAACCTCAAATTGGGTTATGATAGGGTCGGGTTAACCTAGGATCGGGTTTATGGTCAGGTCAACCTCGGGTCGGGTCAACCTCGGATCGGGCCATGTTCGGGTAGGATTGACCTCGGATCGGGTTATGCCTGGGTCGGGTTAACCTTGGTTCGGGTTATACTTGGGTCGGGTCGGTTTCATTTCAGGTCTAGGTCGGGTCGATCTCGGATCCGGTTATTTATGGGTTAAATTATGTTCGAGTCAAGTTAACATCATATCGAATTAGTGCGAGTCAATCAAATTTCGAAACTGAGGATTAATTCGAATTATATATATATATAATTCGAATTAATCATCAGTTTCGAAACCATAAATTTCAATGGACAATGTTAATGGTAGTTAATTCATTGGTATAAGACTTAACAAGTAGTCTAGTTATATTGGTTAACGATCGAACATACTAATACTAAATTAGAAAATTTATAAACTTATCGCCACTCAAATATAACACAATATAACTAGACTACTTGTTAAGTCTTATACCAATTAAGCATAATATAAAAAGATTAATTTTAATTTAATTTTACATGACAATGTATTACCAAACTTTCACTAAGAGTGACAATATAAATTTAATTTTATTTATAAAATTAATAAGTAAGAAATAATCAGAAATAGAAAAACTATAACTAAGTAAAATGGGCTGGCCCATTCCCACTCCATCACTATATAAAGATAAACCCTAACACTGATATCTCCTTTCCCTCACACACTCTTCACTCTTCAGCTGTTTCTCATTATCTCTTTCACTCTTCTCTCTCAGTTTCTCTCACACTCAATTACTCAAACAAAAAACCACTCACTACTCTCTATTTCGCCGGCTCACTAATCCATCGCCGGACTCACTCTTGTTTCGTTTTTCAGTTTATTTCGTTTTCATTTTTCATCATGTTTTTCAGTTCCATTCAGGTCCAGATCCGTATCTGGTCCTGGTTCTTCCGGATCTGGTCCTCGTTCTTCTAGATCCGGATCTGGTCCTGGTTATGTTCTAACTCTTATAAATATACTGCTTTGCTATCATATATTCATTTCACTCATAATAAACCCTAGTCTTTATTCTTGTTTTATCAAGAAATGGACCATCAAATAATTGTTGGAATCAACGGAGTGATTAATATTGAAGACTTTGAGTCATTTTTTCGACCGCAATTGACTAATCATGAGCGATACGCTATTGAAAGCTTCGTGACTAATCCATTTTTAAGTAGTGTAATTCTTCCTTTAGACGGTATAAATCATTGACAGACCTATGTTAGAACAAGAGGGGACGACTGTCCCCCACTTTTAAAAAAATCGGGTAAGAAATCTTAATTAAATCGAATTTATGTCGATTAAATTTGGATTTGATTTCAGTTTGACTTAATTTAATAATTTCGGGTAACAATCTGTTTGAGTTAATTTCTTTTTACATTAGTCTAAGGTTCAATCCTTACTCAATACTTTTTACCCTTTTTTTCCTCTCTTTGACATAGGTTTGTAAATTTAAATACGAGTACAAGCCTTTATTAAATTTTCTATTTGTCTTGGTTAAAATCTCAATTATTTGTACTCAGTTTCACTTTGTATTGTATAATGTTGAGATTTATTGTTAATTTTTTTAGGGAAGATTTATTATTGTTTAATGTTAACATTATATTTATTCATTAATGTATTAAGTTAATTTTTTTAGGGAAAAATTAATGAACTAAGCTGTTTTGTAAATTCATATAGTAAAAGTAATTAGTGTCTCTACATTTGTCACTTGAACTCATAAAATTATTATTTTTTAAATCGATCGCTTGTGACAAGATCTTTCACAAGTTTATACGTGGTGTTTCATATATTCTGAAACTTGAGGTTATAACTTACATTTTAGTTGTTTATATTGGACAATATATATAAATGCGGTAAATCTATTACTTAACCTCACTTCAATCACTCATAGGAATATTTCGAGTATTGATTAAATTTTGTGAATTTTAAAACATTGTTTATCGAATTGTCAAACATTCGTAATTTGTCCCCCAAAGATGAAAATCTTGGGTCCGCCACTGGTATAGATGAGGAAAAATTCTTGAATTGCGAAGTGAATTTGTTGTTGTTTAAATCTAGAAGAAAAAACTATGATAAACTACTAATTGACTGTTGGAATCAATTCGTAAGTGATCGTCATCTTTCACAATGAGATTCTGTTAGATTGAGGTGGTCAAATTGTAGGGTTTTATTGTTGTCCGTAAATCCACTCTTCCCTCAACCAAAAAAGAAGAGAAGTGATCTGAGTTGGCCTAAGGGTGAAAGAAATAAACCCTTAAAGAAAAGAGCAAGCCAACACAAATCAGGTAAATTTTACATGTTTTAGGGTTTTAGGGTTTTAGGGTCTTGTTTCTGATCTTGACTTAATCATGTTTTAGGGTCTTGTTTATAATCTTGATTTAATCATGTTTTAGGGTTTTTGGGGTTTTGGGGGTTTTGGGGTTTTGGGGTTTAGGGTTTTAGGGTTTATTATGTTTTGGGGTTAGGGTTTTTGGGGTTTTGGGCTTTTAGGGTTTATTATGTTTTGGGGTTAGGATTTTTAATCTTGATTATTAGCTTTATCTATTTTTCTGGCAAAAAAATGGTTTATCTCTTTTGTCAAAATCTTATTTTAATTTTAGTTCTAATTGTGTATTGGGATGGCGTTTATTGTTAATTGATTTTTTTTTTCTGGAGATGGAAAATTGAGCTTCCTCAGTTGATTGTTTATAATCAAGAACATGAGAAGCTTTTGGGTGATTGTGAGGCCAAATGGACCTTGAATATGGATGGATTCGGCAAGGATGGTGAACGCTTGAACAATCCTGATGGTCCGCCATGCCACCACTGCAGGTCGAAATTTGACTAAGAATATCATGTGTTTATGAATTTTGCCTTTTGGTGCCTAGATAGCATTGTGTCACGTACAGACTTTTTATAGTCGCTATACGTGGCCTACTTGCTTCACTGTCCCGTCGGAAGGCAGGTCAAGGCACCCGATTGCTTTGGCTGGTTAACTTTGCTAGGCTAAGTGTGCTACGAATTTGGCTAAGTTTGGAAGATGGCTAGGCAAGTTAAGAAAGCTAGATAGAGTTTAAGAGGAATGCTCTTAGAATGCTTTGAAGAGAATGTGTTGTGTTGGTTGAAATGTACAAATGAGGTACCACCTATTTATAGTGGTGCCAAGGATCCTAGAATGTTCCTAACCTTCTCAATGGAGGGCTATGATTGTGCCATGTGGCACCATCTTAACAATGCTCTAGAATTTTCTATAAAATTCTACAAAACTCTAAACTACTCTACATAATTCTAGACTACTTTAGATACTAAAAGTATTTACATGATGATTCTAGAGACTACAAGATGTCTCTAGGTTTTTCTAGAGTGTTCCTAGGAAGCCTCTAGTCTTCTCTAGGAATCTAGCAAGATCATCCAACAAAAGCACTCTTCCGGTACTTACGATTTAAGTGCGGCTTTTGTCGATGCTCGGGGGGACGAGCCGTGACAATTGTCCTACTTAGATGGAATTTGATTTTGTTTCTCATTTTTGATGGTAATTGTGTTGATTGGTTGCAGGCAGAAGACTCTTGGGAAACTCACCTTTTGCGGTAAATGTAGGTCTGCCGATGGGAAGCTCTGTGGAGATTGCTTGTACACAAGGTGATTGTTCTTTGATCATCATATTTACATATAATTGTTTACTTGCCAAAATATACTATGAGTAGTGCAACTAGAACACAGTCACACAATTTGCTATTTTATTTTAGTATTTGCCTTTTGAATGAGCAATTCGACTAAAATGAGCTAAAAATAGCCCTAAACCGATCATGATTTGCTTATTTTAATTTGAAGCTCACATGTTTAGAAAATTATGTCACACACTAAAACTGCTCATCCACTTTGTGAACTAAGGCATCGATTGATCACTTAGCTTGGAATGTTAAGATATGATGGATATGGTAGGTTAAAGTAGTGACGTGTGGTTTTGGCATGTGTTATAAAGTTAATGTGGTTTTGGGAAATATAATGTTTGTTAGCTAGATCCTTTAATATTTTTTTATTGAATGTTACTTTTTTTAAAAAAATTGTCACTATATTGTTGTTTTATGTGATATAAGGCAAAAGCTAATGGATGTTCTAGGGAGTTGGATATAGTAGCTAAAAGTAGTTAAGGATGGTTTTGGCATGTGTTTTGAAGTTTATATGTTTTTGAGAGATATGGTTTTTGTTAGCAAGATTATTTTAATTAAATATTGTTTTAGGGTTTTGTGATAATTATTTGATGGTTTGTTTATTAGTTTACTGATGATCATTGTTGCATGTGAAATTTTAGATATGTGTTCTTAATTCTTTGATAGGTATTTCTAATTTCAGCATATGTGGTTTGTTATTATGTTGTTAGATTTGATAGTTTTGTGGGTTATATTACATGTGCTATATTAATCTATCCTTAATGTGAAAGTGATGAATAGAATAAAATGAAGATTGTTTGGGGTGGCATGGCATGTCGATGATATCTTTTGTTTCATATTCTCTAAGCTAATAGATTGATTGGGAAAGTAAGCTTAAGTTCTTATTCTCTGATGGATAATGTCTCCAGGTTGAAAGATGTGGAGAATGAGAGGGCGGTTATAGACATGCGGATTACTATACCTGATGCTTGGAAACCTGAGTTCTACACTCAAGAACATGAGAAGCTTTAGGGTGATTGTGAGGCCAAGATCTTGAATATGGATGGCTTTGGCGAGGATGTTGAGCGGTTGTACAATCCAGATGGACTGCCTTGCCACCAATGCAGGTCAAAATTTTAACCGAGAATATCATGTGCCTATAAATTTATGCTTTTTGGTGCTTAGTCCTAATTCGATCTTGTTTCTAATTTTGATGGTAATTGTTTTGATTGGTTGCAGGCAGAAGGCTCTTGGGAAACTCACCTTTTTCGGTAAATGTAGGTCTGCCCATGGGCACCTCTGTGGAGATTGCTTGTACACAAGGTGATTGTTCTTTGATCATCATATTTACATATAATTGTTACGTCACATAATTCGCTATCTAATTTGCCTTTTGAATTAGCAACTTGACTAAAATGAGCCAAAAATAGTCCGAAACCGACCATGATTCGCTAATTTAAATCGCAGTGCGCTAGTTTAGAAATTTATGTCACACACTATTACTGGCAGTCTTGAGTTACTAATGCATGATTGTCTATAGGTGTAAACACAAATTTTAACTAAGTCTGCAAAACATTATTGATTTGAATTTTTGGGTACAATCTCTAATTTAATTCTCTGATTCGATCTCCACTATGATTTGACTTGCTGTATCACGAACTTGGCTTGACAGATTCGTAATACGGATTTGATTTCCTTGAATGAGGGCCTCCGGGCTTGATCTCTTTCAGTCTTCTTTTGATTTCTTGAATGAGGACCACCAGGCTTGATCTCTTCAAGTCTTCTTCTTTAGAATAGAACGACACGTTAATTTTTTATGCTTGTTGTTCTTCTTCTATGTAAAAAAGAATTTGATGTAGCTTATTGAGTTCCAGAGAATTTTTGTGTACTCTGGAATAGCTCTGGCTTCTGTTTTTCTGGCCTTCTGATTTTCTCTCTGGTTTCTCCTTCTTTGGTTTCTCTCTTTTAGTTTTTTCTCTCTGGTTTCTATCCTCTAGTTTTTTCTCTTCTCTCCTTCAAATGAGACTGGAGAACTCTATTTATAGAGCTTTCTAGGGTTTAGGTTTTAATGAGTCGCCACCATGGGCCTCATGGCCATCATTTATCCAAATAGTCTATTTTGTTATAAGGCCTTAACCCAACCAGTAAATGACTAATAAATAAAACGGCCCGAACTTAATTATAAGTCCGAATTAATTCATATCATTTATCATTTACTTTTATAAAGTCAACAGTTGACTTTACTGGATTAAATGAAATTTTATGACGTGGCACATTGTAATTTTTTTTTGTGCCTACAAATTGCCCCCTCAAGACTTGATTACGTACACGTATTTGAGTGTTTCGTCGTGATCGAGTCTCGAATATTTTTTTTTGTCATACTGTTTTATGGATTGGGCCTTGCACGTCCTTTTTTATTTTCCAACCATCCAAGGGAAGAACTTTGTCATCTTTTTTTTTTTGATTCATGGCTTTATAACTTTTATGATTACCATTATTTACATACAATAACAATAATAATAAAAGATAACTAAGGGTACTGATCTCGCCAACATTTTGCTATAAGGCCTTAACCCAACCAGTAAATGACTAATAAATAAAACGGCCTAAACTTAATTATAAGTCCGAATTAATTCATATCAATTATCATTTACTTTTATAAAGTCAACAATTGACTTTACTGGATTAAATGAAATTTGATGACGTGGCACATTGTAATTTTTTTTTGTGCCTACAAATTGCCCCCTCAAGACTTGATTACGTACACGTATTTGACTGTTTCGTCGTGATCGAGTCTCGAATATTTTTTTTTGTCATACTGTTTTATGGATTGGGCCTTGCACGTCCTTTTTTATTTTCCAACCATCCAAGGGAAGAACTTTGTCATCTTTTTTTTTTTGGTTCATGGCTTTATAACTTTTATGATTATCATTATTTACATACAATAACAATAATAATAAAAGATAACTAAGGGTACTGATCTCGCCAACATTTCCTCCTTATGGAACAAAATAAGTCAGTAGAGCTTATCAATCTATGCTGGCAAATCTCCACCTGAAGATCTCCGTAACAACATGAATAATATCCTTTGAGAGTTTCAACTTTAAACCTAGTATTATGTCTTCTATATATACTAGGTGTGAGGCTTTTATTTTAATTTACCTCTACGCAGGCGTTTGGGCGAGTCTTTGGTCGATTGGAATCCCGACACACGTGAAGCCACGGAGGCCATAGGAGATGCACGATTTCGCTATGATGATGTAGCAATAAAGGAGAGAACAACCATCTTTGACACCTCGAGATGACGAAAGAAGAATCATCCATAGTTTTGACGTCTTGTCGCAGCGGAGCCATTAATTGTTTTATTGTTCTCCCTTTGTTTTGTTTGCAGGTTAAACGCTTGCTTCAACATCTTGGATCGCTAAGAAGTCATGGCTGAAGGTTCACGGAGGTGGATCAAACATCCAACTCGGGATGGAGTCACATCGTCCACGGAGGATTTGAGTAACACTGTGATCGCCACCGGAACCGCGAAGTCGCACTACCCAAGCAGAGGAGTTAAACCATCTTCCGATGCGTCGACTTCCCATAGACGGAGGTGGAGACCCGACTGTTAGCTACCTAATGAGTACAATCTCATTTAACAGCAGGCTGGGTACTCTTGTTGATGTTGTTGTCGCTGCTTTTATACTCACTGGTCTTGGCCATTTCGTTAGCCAAAATATTATGAATAGCTAACATGCAACTGATGGTACACACACTCACACATTGCTGCGCTAAAGAATGACTGGAATTAATATCAGTAAATGTATGTTACTGATATCCAGTGGTAGCTTGTGTTGCTCTTATGCTTCAATGTATATTATGACCAAGTTTGTACTTCAATGTAACTGAGGTATCCTGTCTACATAGCATGTGCTAAAACTTCGTCACTATGTTTCGTTGGATGATAAGCATGATGATGATGAAGCATGGTGATGGGGCCACTGATTATTGTGATGGTAATATGATTTCTTTGAGAAAGAAATTCATGAAACTCCACTTAGTCTATCATCCACCTTTGCGTATGTCCCTACATCAAATTCTTTTTGTTTTTCAATAGTATCACATTTGGTTAATAAAATCCAATGTAACCCCTTTTTTCTTTTTTAGGGAAATGTTTCTACCATGGTGAAATTTGAGTCCACGAGAATATTCGATGACGAGTCCTTGACTATAGTTGATGGATGAGAGTGGTGGCCATACTAATGGAGCCAAGTCATTTCCTGTCTGATCTTTGCAGCTTGAGGTCTTCCATGAAGGCATAGAAGCTTTTCTTTCCACCTACACCACGAAACTATGGAGATTCAATGCTTCAATGTCATGGAGGAGTCACACCATAGACGTTAGATCTGAAGACACGTCAAATTGTCCTTGGAGCCAAGTCGTTTGTTTTTTTACTTGACACCATATAGCCATGAAGGTTTCAATGCCCACGAAGAATAACCAAGTCATTTAACTTTGGTGTTTATACGCCAATTTTTTTTGCCAACATGGAGAAGGAGCTTAGCCAATTGAAGAGTTGAAAAACCTTGACGTCTTTACAACTTGGTGAAGAAGTAGACATCCTACCATGCCCTTTTTTGATGGAGGAATTGCCATATTTAACATCATTGTTCTGAAGCCGTCTTAGAGGCTTTAACACGACTTCCTTGTCACGGTGTTGGTGCTTGAATCATTCTCCAATTTTTCTGTCTTTTTTTTTCTTTTTTTAATTTGACAGGTATTCGACGAAGCTTTTTCTTGAGGGTCAAGACATGATTCGAAGGTGTTGGTGCTTGGAAGCTTTCTCCAACAAAGTTGACAAATGATGGTGCTTGGAAGCTTTCTCCATCATTCGAGAAATCTGATGCTTTTGAGCTTTTCTCTATTACAAATTTGAAGTGCTTTGGGACGAGTGTTGGTGCTTGGAAGCTTTCTCCAACAAATTTGATAGGTGATGGTGCTTGGAAGCTTTCTCCATCGATCCTTGTTACTCGACTTTTTTGGTGGATCATTCAAACCTTGGGATCTTTCTTCAGATCGATCTCAAAGACTTTTGATAGCAAATTGGTGCTTGTGAGCTTTCTCCAATTTCCATGTGGAACAAAATTGTGAATCGCTAGTTCTTGACAACATTCTCTATATCTTCGATTCATAACTTTTGTATATCCGGTGCTTAGAAGCTTTCTCCAGACTTCCACGAATTTTGATGAAGTATTGGTGCTAAGGAGCTTTCTCCAGTCTTCGAACAAACGGTGACAAGTTTTAGTGCTCGTCTTTCAACAATGTTGATTCTTGAGGCTAAGGTGAAGCGATTTTGATGTTCCTGTGCCCCCAAGTTGATTTTTTGATGTGACTGCACTCGAATAACATTCAATCAAGATGCCTACGTACCAAATGAGTATTTGAGATGTACTTATTTGGATCGAGCCAAACGTAGTTCAAGGTTTTTTTTTTTTGCGTTTGATATGCAGTTTATACTCTTGCTTAGGAGTATTTTTCTTTCGGATATGCAGTTTATACTCTTGCTTAGGAGTATTTTTCTTTTGGATATGCAGTTTATACTCTTGCTTAGGAGTAACTATTTTTGGTGTCTTTATGATTTTTTTTTTCATAAGGTTGTAGAAGCGATCCTCCATCATTGTAGATGTCTAATCAGATTGATCTTCATGATTGGCAATTGCAAGTTCCATCTCATGAGCTCGAGTTGTCAAATCTTGAAATGTTTTTGGCTTGATTCCTTGCAAGATGTACGTCAAGTTCCAATGCATTCCCAAGATGCACATCTCCACAGCAGAAGTTTCGGACAATTGCTCCTTACATTGAAGGCTTAATGCTCGCCATCGTTCGATGTAATCCACGACTGGTTCGCCCTCCAATTGGTTGGTACGCGTTAATTCAATCATGCTCACCGTACGATGACAAGTGTTGTAGAAGTGTTTCAAGAACGCTTCTTCCATTTGTGGCCAGCTGTCGATTAATTCTGGAGTTAAGTCTGTGTACCAATTGAATGCCACACCTTTAAGAGTGCGAACAAATTGCTTCACAAGTAGGTCGTCCTCAGTCCCTGCATTGTTACATGTTTCAACAAAGTGTGCAACATGTTGTTTTGGATTACCTTTTCCTTCAAATTGGATAAATTTGGGAGGCTGATAACCATCTGGCATTTGCAAGGATTTAATCCTCTTTGCATATGGCTTGGTGTAGAGGTTTTGTCTATCAAGACCTCCACTACCAAGTTGGATTTCGATGACACTTGCTATCATTTCTTGGAGGGTGATTGACTTCAAGGAATCTCCACGGAGTTTTGTATTCCTTTTGTATGACGTGGGCATCAAACTTGAGCTCGATTCTTCCGCATCACCTTCAGTTTCACCTTCATCAATCTCGAGTGACACAGTAGTTGGCAATTTCTCGAGTTCTTTGCTAGAATGGAGATTTGCTGGCTTTGGTGATTGATTTGGACGTCTTTTTCTTCACCTTCCTTGATGAGCTTCTGAATATGTTCTTTCATATTTGCAAGTTCTTCCTCGATGGTAGTCACTTCAATCACCATGACATCGACAACGTCCGTTGATCCACGGGTCGACTCCATCATGTGTTTTTCGCCTAGGGACGAGGATTTGCTGTTGCCGTCATGAATGAATCTTCTCTTGGCCACCATTGTTGAAGCAGCTTGCTTCGTTGCTTGAATGGAGAAAGAGATGAGAGGTAGAAATGGTCCCACCGAGCGTGCCAAAAATTTGTAAACACAAATTTTAACTAAGTCTGCAAAACAGAGTCAAGATAAATGTAACAAAATAAGAAATTTTATTGATTTGAATTTTTGGGTACAATCTCTAATTTAATCCTCTGATTCGATCTCCACAATGATTTGACTTGCTGTATCACGAACTTGGCTTGACAGATTCGTAATACGGATTTGATTTCCTTGAATGAGGGCCTCCGGTCTTGATCTCTTTCAGTCTTCTTTTGATTTCTTGAATGAGGACCACCAGGCTTGATCTCTTCAAGTCTTCTTCTTTAGAATAGAACGGCACGTTGATTTTTGATGCTTGTTGTTCTTCTTCTATGTAAAAAAGAATTTGATGTAGCTTATTGAGTTCCAGAGAATTTTTGTGTACTCTGGAATAGCGCTGGCTTCTGTTTTTCTGACCTTCTGATTTTCTCTCTGGTTTCTCCTCCTTTGGTTTCTCTCTTTTAGTTTTTTCTCTCTGGTTTCTCTCCTCTGGTTTTTTCTCTTCTCTCCTTCAAATGAGACTGGAGAACTCTATTTATAGAGCTTTCTAGGGTTTAGGTTTTAATGAGTAGCCACCATGGGCCTCATGACCATCATTTATCCAAATAACCTATTTTATTATAAGGCCTTAACCCAACCAGTAAATGACTAATAAATAAAACGGCTCAAACTTAATTATAAGTCCGAATTAATTCATATCATTTATCATTTACGTTTATGAAGTCAACAGTTGACTTTACTTGATTAAATGAAATTTGATGACGTGGCACATTGAAATTTTTTTTTGTGCCTACAATATGTATGGAGAAAATGTTCTGGAAGCTGTCCAAAATCCAGCTTGATTGTCTCCAATTTGTCTAGATATATGTAACTGTAGTCGGTGCCGTCGATCAAAGGGTTGGCAACCAATCAATGTCCCACACTCGAAGGTTCAATCTTGACCTTCTCTTGGACTTCTTTATATTCTTATTTTTGTAGCAAGCATAGTATCGAGTTGAGGGCCTTGAACATCTCTCCCTTATTAGCATGTGGCTAGGGCTGGCAAACTAGTCATATTGTGTTGGTGAAAATCCCTTATTTGTTTAACAGGTCACCCTTTTAATCCATTTTATAAATGGGTTGGAAAACTCAACTCTACCAGACTTATTTGTTTAACAGGTCACCCTTTTAATCCTATACCATTAGCTCATTGTGACAGCGCTTAAAGTGAAGGAAAGCATGTACTAAGAAATTACTTTTTACCTCTTTTAAGGTGCAGACCTGTGCTGAGGCCTGAAGGCTTGTGTTCTTTTTGTAGGTTGTTGGAACTGGTTTTAAATCAGTAGCACATTATCTTATATTAACTCGAAGGGCTGGTATCGAACCAAAAGAGTTGGAAGATGTGAATGTTACGGTTGATTTGACAGCAGGAGAGACAGAGGTGCCACAGCATAAAGAAGGTTCTGATGATTCTAACAGTGACAATGATTCAATAGGTGGAAAGAAAAACAAGGAGCAGACCGCTGAAAACCAAGCTGTTTCACCTGATGTATCGAATGATGCTGTGCTGCGGCTGGGGATGAAGTTCTTCCAAAGCCTATGGTCCAAAGTGCTCAATTCTCTAGCTAGTCCAGAATTGTAGATTTCCAGCATTAAAGAATTGTAGGATTTTAGTTCTAAACATTGGTGACGTTGTTCAAACCCTTGTGGCCTTGCACAGTTTCAGCTCATTTGAGCAATATTTTGGTTTCACTCTAGATTGGCTTTCGTATTAATGGAGTGATGCAATTTTGTGGTGCTAGATTTTTAGTTATCACACTTTTGTCTCTAAAACCCTTCGCTTATTTATCTAAAACTTGTTTTGTATAGGTGAAAAGAAATTAGTTCTTAGAACCAAGGATCAGTTGAATTATAACTAAAGTAACTCAACAGGTGTTGATATCACTTGGATAGTATTATACGTCTTTAATTTGTAAATGAAGTTTTTTGGGGACAACTTGTTTTGCACTTTTGTTCCCTATCTTTTAATATAGCTCTTCCAAGCTTAGAAGAAACCGTTTGTAAATGAATTTTGTAGTTTTGTAAACAGGTTGAAAAGGGAGAATTGTCTAATGTTTTTCACCTCGTACCATGAGTTAAGCACCTCCCCGATCCTTTCTGTACCTGAAAATGTCAGCTGAATGCTAATTGTACAGTCAACTGAACCACCCTTGTCTTTGCACTTGGAGTTTGGCACTGCACACTCCTGATTTTCGTTGCACACGTGATAATCCTTGCATGAATCGCAACCGAACTTTTCCAGTACAAATTTTGCAGGATACCCTTCTCAAATTCAAGCACCTAAGAAACACAACCATCTCAAATTAGTGTCAGTAAACTTAAGGTTTAGCAATGGTGAAAAGTTGCAACATAATGCATAGACATTATTAGCTGAACTTGTGAAATGAAGAATTTTCTACTCAATGGCACACAATTTGCAACCTGAATGTTCATTATTTTGTATATATTATCCTTTTTTTATGCTAGGATCATCCTTTTCAAAGAAATGCCGATATCTTGAAATAAGTGAATGTTATTAAGATGGAACTTACGAGAGTAAATGATGTTACTGTATACGGCAAATTTCGCAGTCTAAATAAATAAACCAAGAAATAACGTAACAAAGATAAATTTATATTGATAATGTGTTGGGTACAATCTCTGTATTACAGTTTATATAAAATAAACTAAGTCCTCTGATTCTGTTCCGCAGCTTGATGTCGACACGTGTTGATGACGACCTTGACTTGGGTGTAGGACAACGTTTTGTCAACGTCAACCAAAACTTGAGTGTTGGATGACGTTTTGTCTACGTCAACCTGAGCTTGAGTGTTGGACGACGTTTTGTCAACGTCAACCTGAGCTTGAGTGTAGGGTGACGTTTTGTCAACATCAACCTGAGTTTGAGTTTTTGTTTGGGTTTATTCGAATGAGGGATGACACAGCTTGAATCTCAATCGAATGTGTTTGAGTTTCTCTGAACAGTCGGCACGAATTTGATGTGCTTATTGACTACTTCTAGAAAGGATTTCCAAGAGAAATTTGGGAGCTCTTAAGAATAATGATTTTCTGACCCCTGTAACTGAAGATAGGGAGGTCTATTTATAGGGGATGGAAACCCTTCATGGACTTTTGGTGGTGTGGGCTTGGGCTCGTTTTATGACTTGGTAATCTTTTTTACTTGTCCATTTAACCATTGTTTTGGGCTAATAGTATGGACTGACCCAAATATTTTACAACCCAAATTATGTTTATTTAATTTGGGCATCATTTAGGTGGGCTCATTAATTAAATTGGGCTATTATTTATTTTAGCTCAAAACTAATTAATTTAATTTTAATGTAAAACACTAATAAATTTTTAGTGTCTACAAATTGCCCCTCGAGACTATGTCACGTACACGTTTTGAGGTGTTTAATTGTGACGGGGTCTCGACGTATTTAATTTTAATTTGAGATTTTCTTTTTGGAAAAAGTTATTAACTGAGTATAACTCTAACAAATGTTGGATACTAAAAACTTAATCATATTAGTATTAGATTTATGTCCTCTAAAAGATTGAAGAAAATCTATCTATTGATTACCTTTTAATTAGCTGAGGCAAATTCTATCTTGTAAATACGTACCAGACTCGATTCTCCAGCCATTCATTAAACTTGGCATCCTTATTAGATAGAATTTCACCCTTAACAAATATCCAACACCCTACTAATCATCAGGTATTTCTCCTCCTCTGTTCTTGATTTCTTTTTCCTGTTTTCTTTAATCTCAATAAACACGGTTCTTGCCAAACTAATGTCTTTCCAATTGATTCACAGCAAGAGACGAAGCCAATTGCAGTCATCTTCCTGTATTCTCGCATCGTCATCGTAAGCAGGTATTATATCTTCGCTCGCCATAGTCTGTTTTTTTTTTCTGTTTCTGCTACGTTAACGTCTTTCTCTTTGGTATTCTCATGAGTCTGCAGTAGTAGCAATGTTGTATTCTCTTCTATTGTTAAACACTAGACTTACAATCATAACAAGTATGGTGTTCTCATGGGTCTGAGATATTGAATCTGGAAGATGTAAAAGAGTGCAGATTCCTGGGGTTTCTTTTGACAAAGTGATAGCTTGCAATGCCAACTTTTCAAAGCTTTAAAGATGCTATTATCCATTTGACGTGAAGTGCTAACACCCCATGTACATTATTCATTAGTTTCTATACTACACTTTACTCTTAGATCTTCTTATCACCATGCGATATTGATTGTATAATGCTTAACGGTCTTGCAAAAAAAATATTTTTTTTGACTGACGATACCATATATATCCCTTAATCACCCTGACATGAGTTTCACATCTACTTGACGGTTTTTTTTGTTTTTTTTTCTTTCAAATGTGATTGTCAAATTGGCTGTTTGCAGTACTACAATCTTTAAGAAGTTAGACACAACTTACTTAATCTCCTTTTTTTTTTGTAGTGACTGAATTTCGTGGTTTTGATCCCGTGACTCTTGTCGTCAAAGAGTAGGTAGAAGTTCTCGAACTTTTGAAGGTATAATTTTTTTTACCTTATTGTTCGAAATTCTTCTTTATTTTGTTATTTGTTTTGCATATTGTGTGGTTGTATGCCCCCTTTTTGTTTGTTGTCAAGCAGGAAACAATATTTTTTTTGAAGACACTTATAGAAGACCGTCGTGATGTTCCATCATGCTGGTCGTGATGAGTTCATCGGAGGTGTTAGGTCATCATGCTAGTCGTGATGAACCTATCATCTTTAGATGGTATCTGGCGACATTTGTAGAAGGCCGTCGTGATGTTCCATCATGCTGGTCGTGATGAGTTCATCGGAGGTGTTAGGTCACCATGCTAGTCGTGATGAACCTATCATCTCTAGATGGTATCTGGCGACACTTGTAGAAGGCCGTCGTGATGTTCCATCATGTTGGTCGTGATGAGTTCATCGGAGGTGTTAGGTCACCATGCTAGTTGTGATGAACCTATCATATTTAGATGGTATTTGAAGACATTACAGAAGACCATCGCGATGGGCCATCACGTTGTGCTCACCCTATGCATGACAAAAGGTACTTGATTCCCTCTGTTTTTTGTATTATTATTATCATTATTTGCATGATAGTCGACCTAATGCTAATAAATAATAATTTCATTACAATTTATCTTCATCATATTTGCCAAAATGAGACGTTCATTTGTAAACATCTTCATGTTAATTGAAATTTAACCTTATTTTGAGATTTTGAATGAAGAGTTCGAGTGGCAACTTGAATATGAGATCAAGATGACACACTTGAGGGTTAACCAAATTGAGGTTAGGATGACACGTTTTTTGGCGTCAACCTAAATTTGAGGCAGTGACATGTATAGGATGTCAACCGAATTTGGGGTGGCATGTGTAAACGTCAACCTAAATTTGGAGTGAAGGCATCTACTTGACATCACTTGAGGGCACAAATAAAACATCGCAAAAGGGGTTTAGATGAGCTAGAGGCTACTCCAACTATGAGTATTGATGAGGTGGACCAACTTGAAGAACATGAGACTTATTCAAAAGTTTCAGTCGTTTCTCAAACCCTTTGAGTGGGTGGATTGAGAGTGACCCCACCCTTTTTTTTATTATACTAATGCATTCCATTCACGTTAATGAATAAAAAGTCTTATTTTCTTTTTGTTTTATTTCGCTGTTCACAGTTTATACTCTTGCGAGCCAGGAGTATTACAAATTTTTTTGTTTTGTTTTGCCGTTAACAGTTCATACTCTTGCGGGCCGGGAGTATCACATTTTATTTATTTCGCCGTTCACAGTTTATACTCTTGCGGGTCAGGAGTATTACAAAGAGAATTTTTTTTGTTCCGGTGGCTGCACTTGAAATTTTTTTATTTTTCAAGCTGCCTACGTACTTGCAAAATGATTATCAAATGACATTGCAAGATCAAGCCAACGTAGTTCATATGATGCATTTTTTTTTTGCATGAGCAGTTTACCCTCTTACTTAGGAGCTTACATGAGCTTACAACTCTAAGAATAATATCTCTTCAGGAACTTGCCGTTGATAGGTCCTACACGTAATCCTTCAGCGTCGACAACTTTGTAGGCTCCATTAGTGTAGACCTCTTGTATCACATAAGGACCATCCCATTTCGAAGTGAATTTACTCCCTGTTTTGCGAGAAGTAATGATGGGTCTTCTTACAGCTAGAGCCATATCTCCTACTTGAAAGGAGCGAGGTCTGACTTTCTTGTTGAAGGCGCTTGACAGACGGGCCTGGTAGCACTCTGATTTTTGTTGTGCTTGAATTCTTTTTTCATCAAGTGCTTCTAACTCGGCCAGTCGAAGGCTATCATTTTCATCACTTGTCAAACCTTCTTGTATGGCTATTCGTAATGAAGGGATTTGAAGTTCAAGGGGTAAAACAGCCTCGACACCGTACACTAACGCATATGGGGTTGACTGTGTTGCGGATTTGTATGTTGTTCTGTATGCCCAGAGAGCTTCCCCTATTTTTTCATGCCAGTCACGCTTGGATTTGGCAACAACTTTGCTCAACAACTTGCACAACGTCTTGTTGAAAGCTTCGGCCAAGCCGTTTGCAGGTGCATTGTACATCGAGGAATTATGTTGAGTGAACTTGAACTTCTCACATAAATAGTTCATCAACTTATTGTAGAATGGCGTTCCGTTGTCGGTGACAATTCGTCGGGGTACTCCATACCTATATATAATGTGAGTACGAATGAAGTCAACAACATTCTCCTTTTTGACCTCCCGAAGAGGGATGGCTTCTGCCCATTTAGAAAAGTAATCTGTAGCTGCCAAGATGTATGTGTGTCCCGCAGACAATTTTGGCGTGATTGGACCAACTACATCAAGTCCCCAAGCTTCAAAGGGCCAGGATGCAACTGTGGGATGCAAGGGTTCCGGAGGTTGATGTATGAAATTAGCATGGAATTGACAAGCTTCACATTTCCTTGCGTAATCTATACTGTCTTGCACCATAGTTGGCCAGTAATAGCCCATCCTTTTTATGCGGTCATGCAATTTTGGACCTGACTGGTGAGCACCACATACCCCAGAGTGAACTTCCTCTATTGTTTGCTTTGCTTCTTCATCTCCTAGACATCTCAACCATAGTCCATGAAAGGAACGTCGGTAAAGAGTCCCCTAATAATATATGAAGCGTGAAGCTCGACGACGAATCTCCGTTCGATGCCTTGCATCACTTGGCAGTTTTTCATGAGCCAAGTAATCAATAATTGGTTGACGCCAATCTTCTTCGTCAATTTGATAGACAGATATGATGTCAACTTCTTCAACATCCTCTTCGTCCGAGGCGGCAATCCATACTTCTTCCATATCTTCTTCATCTGGAGCGACAACCCAGCGTTTGCAAACGGGTACTATTGTAGTGTCCTCTACCCCCAGTGCTAAGGTGGCTGCAAGCCCAGCAAGTGCGTCAGCCATTTTGTTGGCACTCCTTAGGACATGCTTTAACTTGAAGGTATCGAGCTTGTCGAGTAACTTCAATGCTTGTTTCTGATAAGGGACCAAATCTTCTTTTTTAACTTCATATTCCCCTGAAAGTTGCTTTAGAACCAACTCCGATTCACCATAAATTTCTAAGTCTTTGAGTCCCATTTCAATTGCCATTTGTAGACCTAGTGTGAGTGCTTGATACTCAGCCATGTTATTTGTGCATAATTGAGTCACCACGAAAGAGTAAGTCAGTACATGCTTCTCTGGGGATATGAAGACAACTCCTGCCCCCGCGCTGTCTCGACGAGCAGCACCATCGAAGTACATTTGCCAAGGCAGGAGTATGTCAATGAAAAATAAATCTTCGCCTGGCAAGTCATCTGAAAGTTCCCACTCCGCTGGCACTGGATGATCTGCAAAGAAGTCGGCTATTGCTTGTCCCTTGACAGCCTTTTGAGGGACATACACGATGTCATATTGTTTCATAAGCATGGCCCACCTCGCAAGTCTTCCAGACAATACTGGCTTTGAAAGGATGTACTTTATTGGGTCAGCTTTTGAGATGACACGGACTGTATGAGCTTGCATGTAATGCCTTAACTTTTGAATTGCAAAGACCAAAGCAAGACAAATTTTTTCCATGGGTGAGTAGTTCAGCTTGGCACCTACCAAGGTTCGACTCAAGTAGTAAAGTGTCGTTTCTTTGCCATTTTCTATTTCTTAGGCACACATTGCCCCAGGGATCCCTCTTGAGCCGCAATGTACAAAATGAGCGGCTTTCCTTTTACTGGTGCCCCCAAGACAGGAGGAGAAGACAAGTACTTCTTTATGCTTTCAAAGCCTTTCTTACATGAATCATCCCATTCAAATGGGGCATCCTTTCTCATGAGATGACTAAAGGGATGACATCTCCCAGCTAGATTGGAGATAAACCTCCTGATGTATGCAAGACGTCCTTGTAAACCGCGCAACTCTTTAAGGTTTCTTGGTTCAGGCATTTCTTGAATTGCCTTAATTTTTGCTTGGTCAATTTCAATACCTCTATGCTTGACAACGAAACCTAGAAATTTTCCTGAGGTAACGCTGAACGCACACTTAAGAGGGTTCATTTTCAGTTGACACTCTCGTAGTCTTTGAAAGACTTTACGAAGATCACATAAATGGTTCTCCCTCTTTTTTGATTTGACCACCAAGTCATCTACATAACATTCCACAATTTTGTGCATCATGTCTTCAAAGATCTTCTGCATTGCGCGTTGATACGTAGCTCCAGCGTTCTTTAAACCAAATGGCATGACCACATAGCAAAATATTCCTTTTGCGGTACGAAAAGCGGTGGTCTCTTGATCTTCAGGTGCCATGAATATTTGATTGTAGCCAGCAGTACAATCCATAAAGGACAAGGCTTCATGACCAGTAGTAGCGTCAATCATGATTTCCACCACAGGAAGTGGGAAATCATCTTTTGGACAAGCTTCATTTAGGTCATGGAAATCTACGCGGATTCGCAATTGCCCGTTTTTCTTTCTCACTGGAACAATGTTTACTACCCATGTGGGATACTTAACTTCACGAATGAACCCTGCGTCAATGAGCTTGTTTACTTCAGTTTCGATCTCGGGAATCATTTCAGGTCTGAAACGTCTTTGGGACTGTTTCTTTGGGCTCATGCCTTTTTGACGGCCCGTCGGTGGACAACGACTTTTGGGTCGAGTCCGGGCATCTCCTTGTAACTCCATGCGAAGACATCTTTGTATTTAGAGAGAAGATTAAAGTACTCTTCTTCTTCTTCTTGCGATAGATGAGCACTAATATAGACGGGGCGTGGCTCGTCTGGAGTTCCTAGGTTCAACTCTTTTAGATCATCCACAGTGGCTTGCCCCCCGTCCTCGAGAGGTTTGGGTGCCTCGTCTGTCTCTACTTCTTCGTCTCTATCATGAGCTTCATGGCCCTTGATATGATTTGAAGACACAAATTCAAAATTTTCCTCTTCTTTTCTGTCAGACGGGGTACTCTGGTTGGTATGTACCACAACCCTCCCCTTCACTTTTAAGGGTCCATGCTCGATGATGTCTACCACTTGTGTGCGTTTCATGCGAGAAGGCACAACACTCTTAAGTTCACTGTCTTCTTTAACTTTGTCGTCCCTCCTTCCAATGCGACTCATCACTGATTGCCTTTGTCGATGGTTACTTGAGGCTGACACGCCTAGACGATCAAAAACTTGTGCTTTCTTCTCAAAAGGGAGAGTGTTTTGATGTGGAATGTGACTTTTTAAAACCGCACCCTCTTTCTTTCCATTCCCTCTAAGCCTTCCAAATACGGATTCACGCTTCTTAGGGGCGGGTGGTTGCAATCGATCAAAAACTGACACCCTTGGATTAGCTGCGTTATTTTCACCTTCTTTTTCTTCGGCCTTCTCAGCAGTAATATACTGTGTAGAAGAAATATTCTTCTTATGTCGTGCAGAAATCCGAATAGGTTTTGGAGGATCGAACCCCAAACCTAATTTAGTTGGTTGAACCACAGTACCGTGCTCTTGTAATCTCTTATGTGTGTCATTAAGTCCATGAGATTTTGCTTCAATTAGCTTCCCCATAGGTGATATATCGATTTCTTATAGAGTTTTTTCCTTTCTTTACAAGCTAAATTGTGCGATATTGATGCTCTTAGGAGCTATTTATGCTAACTATTTCGATATAGTTGTGGTTTGTGTGTTCTATTTCATTTTGCAGGTTTTAGGAAAAAACTCCCTATTTACTTGATATTTTGAGCACCACGCTAATAGCGGAAGGTTATGAGGCATCTTGGAGGTCTCAAGATGGTATTTGGACCCCATTATGAAGAAGTAAATGTGCAAAGACTTGGCGTCTGAAGCCAAGTAGAAGCAAGGAAGAAAGTAGACTCGCCCGAACGGGTCGGGCAACGATCGGGTGGACTTGCCCGATCCCATCGGGCGGAATAACACTTAGCCCCTTGTTGCTGGAATTCTGAAGAGCCTGAGAAGACCACCACCCGATGGCATCGGGTGGTCTCGCCCGATCGGGTGCTGAGGTTGCGGCCCCGATCGGGTGGAAGATGCCTGATCCCATCGGGTGAAGCCTATTTTGCTGCTGTTGGGAACCTGTTCCCAGACCAGATCGGGCGGCCCTTTTGCCCGATTGGGTGGACGACACGGGGATGCGATTTTCGTTATTTTCCCCACTCTATCTTATTGTTTTCCTAGGACCTATAAATACTTTTTAGGTTGTTATTTTTTGTATCTTTCATATTATAAAACACTTAGAGAGCTCTTAGCCTAGTTTATCATTGCTTCGATTGTAGAAGAGATTCAAGTACAACTTCAATTCAATTAAAGTTTTCGCTTTCCGTCAATTTGGTAATCGTCTTGCTTATTGCTTTATTCCTTTATCTCAATTACTTTAGTTCAATTGCTTATTTCTCAATTAGTTCATAATGCAATTCTTAGGGTTTTCAATTAGATTGGTTGTTGTCAATTCGATCATGTCTGAGTAGTTCTCTTTCTAGGGTGTTAGATAGGGAAGCCATGTTTATACCATGATTGCTATTTAGACTCCTATTGATTTCTAGGGCTTGATTAGAGTGATTGTGGTGTGGTTTGTTCTTAATTAGTGATTAATGTTAGTGGCCAATTTCGTTGATTCCTTTTGGTTAATAGTTGTTTGCACAGATCCGTCTTACGACTAGAGGCCTAGGACACATCAGTAGTTCTGATTACGTTAGTGAACAAGCGGCGTATGTTGAACTATGAGCGTTGAGTCTTAACCATAGCTCAAGACATGCTCTAATCCCTCGACTCTTGACCTAGGTTTTGATAGTTGTTGACCTTGTTTGATTGGTATAAGCATGGTGGACCGATCTAATACCCTAGGCTTTTAATTCCATAGTCAAATCCTCTGTTTAATTCGTCTCTCTTAGTTTAATTAATTCTCCATCTTTTCTTCTGAAGTAGCTAGTTAATTGGATATTAATTTAGAAACTCTGTCTCCCTGCGGATTCGACCCTGCTTCCACTGACTACCATAGTTAGAGGATTGTAGGTTTATCTTTGAATAGGTGATACGACTTTAGCTTATCAATAGGTGCTGGGTTTTCAAAGTCATACCCAGATTTTGCCAAGAGCTTATATGCATTAGGATCAAATCTACCCTTATTAAGCCATTTTCTTCTAGCTGTCTCCTCAGATTCTGAGATTGGAGGCTTGAAAATTTGACTTTGGTTGGCCTTAGACAAGGGAAGCATTGTTTTATTCTTCAAAGTTTGAAGAGTACCTACGTCCACCCGTGCATTTATCTTTGGCTCAACTTTTACATCTTGGCATCCTGTGAATGGGGACTCCCCTTCCTTACGACGAGACTTGGGAACATATCTCAAGACTGGAGTTCTTGATGTTGCCCCCATGTCTTTCACAGGATGAGTGACACTTTGTTCATTCGTCATTCCCATGTACTGTTGCTTGGCATTACTAGGTGGCTTGCTAGAGTTTGAAGATGAAGGGGCATCTTCATTTTTCTTAACGCCCCTTTTACCTGTTGAGGTAATTTGGGATGGTAACATCTCACTTGAGGCTCCCCCGTCTTCAAAAAACTTAGCATCAGCGAAGTAGGAATCTGCTTTGCTAAATGGTTTAACATCCGCATTTATTTTCTTCTCACCTCCACGATAGTACTTAAGACATTGATGGAGGGTTGATGCGACTACACATTTTCATGTAGCCAAGGCCTTCCAAGCAACATCTTATATGATGTCTTTGTGTCAATCACATGGAAGAGGGTGGATGAAGTTAGTTCTCCCATACTCAGGTCTAGGCGTATGATGCCTATTGCACGCTGACTATTTAGATCGAATCCTTGAATCACTATACGACTATTAGACAATTCCTCCATTGTAATCCCTAATTCAATCATAGTGTTTTTTGGCATGATGTTGACAGCTGAGCCTCCATCTACTAAAATGCGGTTGATCCTTTGCTCCAGTATGTAGCCCAAGATAAACAATGGTCGGTTGTGAGGTTTTGAACCCAACAACAGATCCTCATCTGTAAAGGCTAAGGCAGAGTTACAAAATGTACAATTAGCAGAGTTCTCAATGAGTTCCTCAACCCCTTTTATCTTGTCAACATATAATTCTGGTTGTTGAAGTGCAAGAGCCACTTGCTGACACATCTCTCGAGACAGTTTGAAGATTTGCCCCCATCCCATCCGCGTTGGAAGGGCCTCTAATACAGTTAAAACTTTTGGGTCCATTTCAGTTCTGGAATGTTGAAGAGTTAGTTTGAAAGACATTTTGCTCTCTTCAGCAGGAGAATTATCTTCCTCACCGTCCTCCATTACTTCTTGCTCATTCTTCACAAAGGAGACATTGTTGACAGTAACCACAGTGAAGTCATCTTCGGGAAAGAATTCCTCTAAGATTATGGGCGTAAGCGGTTCTTGTTCAAGTAAATCAATGGGAAGGACTTGTGTCTTGACACTTTTCTTTGGCTTCTTCTTCCCTTTCGAGCGCTTAGGGCCCTTCTTCCTTTGTTGCTTCTTTTGTCGGCGGAAAGGTTGTGACTGTGGCCTTGTTTGCTTTCTAGGCCTCCTTCTTGTGACCAATGTCCACCCTTCGTCATCTTCTTCGTGAGGAGCGATAACCAAAGTTTCATGCTCAACATGTGACATGTTGGCCATTGGAGTACTTGGTCTTGCCACATACACAATCACAGGCTCCAAACTTCCGAACTGCAAAATTTGAGCTTGCCATGGAGATTCTATCAAGGCGGATGCGTGATTGGTCTCAACTGTTTCATCAAGGTCCAACTCGATTCTTCCATCCTTTGCTAGCTGCATGATTTTTTCTTTAAGTGTTATACACTTCTCGATGGGATGACTAACCATCCTATGGTTTCGGCAGTAGTTGGGGTCAGCAGTCTTGCCAACATCTACAGGTCGTTTAGGTTCGGGAAGCTCGATGATCTTATTCTCAAGCAAGTCATCTAGCATTCCGGACAAGTCAGAATCTGGGAATGGGTACTTCTTTGCTTGCAATTCTTTTAAAGTGGGCCTATCCTTCTTAGGCTCTCTTGAGGATGAACTCCTTTTGTCTTAAGTGCTCGCTTTTCCAGAAATCTTGACAGGCCCAGAAGTGGATGTGATCGACATCGACTCCTTAGCTGAACTTTTCGAAGATTTGTCGCTTTTCTTGAAATCTTTCTTTTCCTTCTTCTTTTCATAAGAAGCATGACTTTTACCACGATTATTGGCTATGGTGAGCTCCATGTCATGAGCTCGAGTAGCCAACTCTTGGAAAGACCTAAGCTTTATACCTTGCAAGATATAAAGTAAATCCCAGTCCATTCCCTGTATACACATCTCGACAGCAGATACTTCAGTCAAACGGTCTTTGCACTCTAGACTCAGAGCGCGCCATCGGTTGATGTAATTAATCACCGGCTCGTCCTTCCATTGATGAGTTTTAGTTAACTTAATCATGCTAACTACACGTTGAGTGCTGTAAAACCTATTCTGGAACTCTATCTCCATTTCATCCCAACTATCAATGGATTCCGGAGATAAGTCTGTGTACCAGTTAAAGGCGATGCCTTTGAGGGAGCGAACAAACTGCTAAACTAGCAAGTCGCCTGTAGTGTTGGCATTATTGCACGTCTCTATAAAGTGGGCGACGTGTTGTTTAGGACTTCCCTTCCCATCAAACTGCTGAAACTTGGGGGGTTGGTAACCATGAGGCATACGCAACCTATCGATTCTCTTGGTGTAAGGTTTCACATAGCGCTGACTACCTTGAGAACCTTCCCCAAGTTGACCCTTGACAACGTTAGCTATCATATCTTGGACTTGTTTAGCAGTCAATGGAATGTGAGAGTTGTCTTTCACATATTTATCACTCTCACTTCCGCTTTCACTGTCACTATGCTTAGATGATCCCTCCATTGAACTTTTCTCAAGCTTCTTGTTCAGGGTAGCGATTTGATCATTCTGAAGCTTGATTTGAGCATCCTTTTCCTCTCCATCTTTTACCAATTTCTGCAGTAGATTATTCATCTCAGCAAGTTGCTCTTCAACAGTTTTTGTTGAAGTCACCATGACAGCAGCAGTGAATGACTTAGAGACTTGAGATGATCTTTCTATGTCAGGGGTCTCCAGAGGTGAAGAGGCAGAGGAATCACTACTGGATTCAACATCACCGTCTACCCTAAATGGGCTAAAGGGGGACTGGTATGAACGACCAATCTCTCTGACCGTTCAGTTGCAGTTTGCTTCCATTTGAGGGGAGCAGCAGATGGTTGGTCAGATTCAGCTGCAGAGCTAGAGCCAAACACTGGCACTTCATGCTCTTTACGAAAAGAAGACGTGATGGCATTTTCAGAAACAGTTTGCCTAACTGATTTACGTTGACGGGTAGGGATTGTCGCAGCTCGAAGGCTTGCAGTAGCAGTGGCGACGACAACTTTCTTCATTCCTCTTGTGTTTACACCAAGAGTCTGGTCGGCGATGAAATCACCCAGCGTCACAGTCTTTCGCTGGGTAGCGTCAGAGTTGTCAGTGAACTCGACAATGTTCTTCCTTGAGGCCATTGATCTTATAGTAGTTGTTTTTTTTTTCTTTGTGAAACAGAGATGAGAGGAAGAGATGGTCCCACCGGGCGTGCAAAAATTTATATACGGCAAATTTCGCAGTCTAAATAAATAAACCAAGAAATAACGTAACAAAGATAAATTTATATTGATAATGTGTTGGGTACAATCTCTGTCTTACAGTTTATATAAAATAAACTAAGTCCTCTGATTCTGTTCCGCAGCTTGATGTCGACACGTGTTGATGACGACCTTGACTTGGGTGTAGGACAACGTTTTGTCAACGTCAACCTAAACTTGAGTGTTGGATGACGTTTTGTCTACGTCAACCTGAGCTTGAGTGTTGGACGACGTTTTGTCAACGTCAACCTGAGCTTGAGTGTAGGGTGACGTTTTGTCAACGTCAACTGAGTTTGAGTTTTTGTTTGGATTTATTCGAATGAGGGTTGACACAGCTTGAATCTCAATCGAATGTGTTTGAGTTTCTCTGAACAGTCGGCACAAATTTGATGTGCTTATTGACTACTTCTAGAGAGGATTTCCAAGAGAAATTTAGGAGCTCTTGAGAATAATGATTTTATGACCCCTATAACTGAAGATAGGGAGGTCTATTTATAGGGGATGGAAACCCTTCATGGACTTTTGGTGGTGTGGGCTTGGGCTCGTTTTATGACTTGGTAGTCTTTTTTACTTGTCCATTTAACCATTGTTTTGGGCTAATAGTATGGACTGACCCAATATTTTACAATCCAAATTATGTTTATTTAATTTGGGCATTATTTAGATGGGCTCATTAATTAAATTGGGCTATTATTTATTTTAGCTCAAAACTAATTAATTTAATTTTAGTGTAAAACACTATTAAATTTTTAGTGTCTACAATTACTATTTTAGAACTGTCTGCAACGAAAACTGGTTGTGATCTTGCTGCATATGCTTTTAGTAAATGCCACCATATATCTGCCAATGTATCCAATATGAATATATATTCATCGTCATAGTTCATTACTGAAGCATATAGAAATGGGGAGGGATGGGGGGAATAAAAAATAACATACATGGCTGAAGGTGGAGTTGACACTGAGGAGGGAGATCTCGTCAACTCGAGGCTAAAGATAGCAAACGATTATATAAAATTTATTGAAAAAGATCATCAAATTATAGATCTTGATGTTTAATTTATAGAATGAATGCCTTGAGAATAATTGCGAGAACTTACCATAACAATTGATTTTGCCTCATTCATATGGAGTAGAATTTATTTAATAAATGTTAGGATTTGGTATTTGTTTGCTGTTCTTTAGTTAAACTGAAAAGGTTGCAAAAATGGTTATGTAGGCTGGCAAGGTGGATCATGTCCTAGAAATAGTTAAGTGTCTCTCTTTTCTTGAAAAAAACACTAGCAAATTATTCTTTTTATTTTATTTCATGATATTCAACATATGCATTTTTATTAATTAATGATATTAGCTACGTAGCAAACAATCATAAGATGAATCTCATTTGATAATATTTTGAATTTTATATCTAAATGATAATATGTAAAACATTTAACTTTGATCTAAAAAGGTGACTTGATGTCCTAAGATTTGGCATGTTCTTAAAATTGTGCTTTGCATACTTAATAATTTTATTTTTACAAATATTGCCATACACTTGGTGCCTTGGTGGTGCTCGACTACTAGTAATCCGAAATAAAATATTTGTCATTTTAAGTTTTTTTTCATTTTTTATATATTTGAAGTTTTACAAATATGATATGTTTTTAGGTTGTTCATATTTTAACTTTTGATCTTTTATTGTCAAGATTTGGTCTCACTTTTAACCCTTGATAACTCACTTTTAAGGAGGGCGGTACCGTTGAAACAATATACAATAACTATTCATTTTTGTTTGAGAACATATATAAATTGTTAAAAATCTCCATAAAGTAACCCTCTTTTATAATCAAGCGTTGATTTTTTTCCAAACTAAAACACAACTCTAGCCTAACTTGTTTATTTTGGTATGTTTTTTTATAAACAATTTACTCATTTTTGGAGGGTTAGATCAAGACACATAGACATAAAGAAGAAGCGAAATAATTTTCGGGATTTGCATGGTGATAGAGTACATAAATTAGGTCTAGCTTAGACAAACGTGTAAAACATTCAACGGAACATAAAAACTACGTACCTCATTTTTTAACGAAACTCTAAGCTAGTTAACCATTACATGACTCAAAGTCTCAAAGTCAAAAAAGTTTAAAACATAAAAATACTAAAATAAAATTAGTGGAATCACATACACCAAACACTATAGCATAGATATGTCAACTAAAAAGTGGAATTATTTTAGAGTTTAACCTTCCTCAATCTCAAGATGTCACATCCTCACGCAGCAAGTTATGGTCCTCAGCATTGGAAATGAACTACAATTATATTAACCAATTTTTTTTTTTAACGGTAAGAAGAAAAGGGAGACAGTTAGGAGACCCTCCGCTCGAGAGGTAGTCCTAAACCATCATTACAAAGTAAGACTGAGAGTTCAGAACCAGTCCAATCTGAAATACACATAGAGTCTACAACTAAGTGACCAGCATTTGCTATCCAGTCCGCTGCCTGATTTCCTTCCCTGTAGATGTGGTTAATTTGTACGTCTTGAAAGGCTTCTAACTGAAGTTGATGTCGTCGATGATGTTTTCTATTTGCCATGGGGGGTTGCACTTCCCGTTGACCGCATTGATGACTAGCAAGTTATCTCCCTCTATGAGAAGACGTGATTGGGTATACTTGGATGCTTCAAGGATACCTCTATGGAGGGCCGTTGCTTCGGCCATAATGACAGTGGTGTTACCAAGGTTGTGCGTCTCTTCTAGAATGACCTGACCTTCATGATTTCGTATGATGTAGCCGGCCGCTGCATTCTTGTGTTTGACCGACCCATCAAAATTTAGCTTGAGAGTCCCTAGAGGTGGGGCAGACCAAGCAATGAGGAGAGGTTGATGTTTAGTGCTGGGTTGTGGTGTTTGAGGGGTGGGGGGACTCCAGTAGGAGGGGTTCAGTGCATATTCATCGTAGTGAATACGCATTTTCCATTCATGATGATACATCTTCGCTCGATGGTAGATTCTATGGATATTCAGTTTAGAGTTGTTGAAGACTATATGATTCCTTTCTTTCCAAATGCTCCATAGGATAAAAGAGACTTTGCAAGCGACACCCTTATTATTAAGGAGTAGTCGAAAAATATCTGGGATGGAAGGCCCGTGGACGGAGCCAGTCCATTGAAGGACCTCGGGGAGTGCCCATACCGGTTTGGTATTTAGGCAGTGTAGGAATAAATGGTCTATAGTTTTTGGACCCGCCGAGTTACAGACTGGACAAGTATGAACAGGAATGATGTGCCTTTTGTGGAGGATCACTCGCACACTATAAATAGCATTGTGTAAGAGTTGCCATACGAATATTTAGAGTTTAGGCGGGATTTGGAGCTTCCAAATAGTCCTGAATTCCCATTTGGGGGTATCGATATTGATATTGTGAGCCAACCAGTTTGCAGATTTGACTGTGAACTCGCCATGCGAAGACAAGCTCCAAACGGGGGTGTCTTGGAAAGGGTTCCTTGGGAGAGGAATACCTCTAATAAGAAGCAGGATATGATCTGGTAGTAAACTAGCCAGTTTCTGGTAGTTCCAATTTTTTTCGTTGGTAATAAACTCGTTTAGAGTTAAGTGAATATCAATAGAATTGGGATCCGGACTAAGAACCTCGTAAAGCGAACGATTAGTAATCCAATTGTCGAGCCAAAAGAGGATGGAAGAGCCGTCGCTTATTTTCCATCTGATCCCTTTTCTTATAATGTCTCGTTGTGCCATTATCTTGCGCCAAATGGAGGAGTGAGAAGGCTTGGGGACATACTCAAAGAAAGTGGTATTCTTGAGATATTTTTGTTTGACGAGACTGACCCAGAGATTATCTGGTTCCGACATGATTTTCCATGCTAACTTAGCTAAAAAAGCTTGGTTAAGAGGTAGTGTGATCCTTAAGCCTAGACCACCCATGCTTTTGGGACTGAAAATTTTATCCCATGCTATCAGTGGGATATCTTCCTTTTCAGGAGTCTGGTTCCAGAAGAATTTCCTTTGGATGGAGTCAATGACTGATGCCGTTGACTTTGTAAGCAAAGTTGCCGCTGAGGCATAATTCGGAATAGCCTCTAGATTGGACTGAATGGGTGTATGTCGTCCTGCTTTGGAGAGAAAACCAGTTTCCCAAAATCTAACCCTTTTTTCAGTGTTAGTGAGTAACGAAATCATGTCCGTCTTGACAGGCCTGAAGGAACTAAAGTGGATGCCCAGGTAGCGACCAAGGCAAGCTTTAGGGGGCATATGAAATTGACTAGCCAGAGCGTGCTTATGGGAGTTGGGCACTTTCTTAGAGAAGACTATGGCTAATTTACGGAAATTGACCAGCTGGCGTGAGTCGGAACAGAAATCATCAATAATGTCTTTGAGGTTCTTGCAAGCTGATTTGGTAGCTTTGCAGAACAACAGACTATCATCTGCAAATAAGAGGCAAGGGATCTTGGTGGTCTGAGGGCACATTTGAAACCCAATACCACTTTTCCTGTACTTAGTCTTTTCAGACAATTGCCTGACTAGACCTTCCATGCATATGATGAAAAGATAGGGGGACAAAGGATCGCCTTGTCTCAAACCTCTAGTCGGACGGAACCAGGAAGTGGTTTGGCCGTTGACCTTAACAGAGTAAGAGACAGAGGTAACACACTCCTTAATGAGGGCTATCCATTTGGGGGGAAACCAAAATGGGATAGGCAACCCCAGAGGTAGTCCCATTCTATTCTGTCATAAGTTTTCTCCATATCTAGTTTAAGGGCACACCATACAGTTTTATTCTTGGATTTGTGGAAGGTGTTAAGGACTTCCTGCACAATAAGGACGTTGTCATGAATCGAACGACCCTTTGTGAATGCATTTTGAAAAGGGCTAATGATTTTATCCAAAATGGGCTGCAGACGAGCAACCAAGATCTTGGAAATCGCTTTATACATAGTATTCACCAAGCTATAGGGCGGAAATGGTTTGGTCTTTCAGGTTGTTCTACTTTAGGCAACAACGTGATAATGGTATATTATATTAACCAAGTTGGGCAAAAGGAATTGCATTTTCCTAGTTTATACCTTGCTCCCAGCTAAAGTGAGGACCATACTCGAAGTATGTCGTTTCCTCCGTTTCTTTTTAATAGCAACAATTGCCAAAAATGGAAATATCAAATTAATTGTAACAAATGTTGTATTTTCTTTTCTACAAGTTGTTTCTTTCTATCTCTCTCTTTATCACATGTCCCACTTTTTCTCTCCATCCCTTTCACACTCACACCCAAATTTTACTTAGGAGTCCACCCACTTAAGTTTGTTGCCATTAAAAAGAAACGGAGGAAGTATATCTGTAGTACTACTTTGCTATATTAGGCATTCCATTATACCAGCCCAGGTCCACTGGTACTAGTGGAGTCATAATACTACAAAGAAAGGGAAATTTCCATTATTTTTTCTTTTCAAAGCTGTGTAGGAAAAAGAATTACTTCCTCCGTTTTTTTAAATGTGACACTTTCTATTTTAGGAAGTTTTAAATTAAATGTGACACTTTCTTTTTTGGTCAATAAACTCTCTCTATTTCTCTCCTCTCACATGGGTCCCCTTATTTTTTTCTTTCTATCTCTTTCTTTCCCAAAAATTGCCTAGGAGTCCGTGAATTTAAAAGTGTCACATTTAAATAAAAACGGATGAAGTATGACCTTTGATAAATGATTACTTCTATTTCCATTTGACATTCAGCATAAGACTGAGCAAGGAGAATTGGTGAATATGAGTGTGCTTAATTGAGATCCAAAGAATAGCATTTCATAACCTAATTTATGAATGTTCGCATCTCTTGATAAAGTGAAGTCTGGCGTTAGCCTTGCATCGATCATCAGATATAGTCTATTACGAACTCCACCCTACTAGATACACATCATAAACGTCATTTGGTCGCAGATTGACCTTTGACGGTGCTAGGCTTAATAATTTGAACTTTGATCACTTGACAAATATCGGTTGTGTCGGACATCAACTCGCAGATAACAATGTCATCCTCAGAAATGTAATTTAGCTTGCAGAGCTGCTTCCAGAAATTAGCGACAAGGTGGCGCCCATCTTTCCTCACGATAAACTTTCCATCAAACAGTCTCCCTTTTGGATCTTGAATCTCAATCTTGTCACTAAATTTCAGACCATTATCCTCCCAAATGTCATAAGGTATGTTCTACAAACAGCAACAAAAGGAACCGTTAGTATTATTTGTGAGACATAAAATATTCCTTAGTTACAATTAAAAAGAAACAGACGAAGTAGAAGTGTACACTATGTTGGAGTTTGTGAGAAGAGTAATACAAAAACTCTTGAGTTGCTTCAAAAGAATATGAAGAGTTGGGGATCCCATATAGGAAGAATAAGAGGTGAGTGGTGAGTTTATTAATAGTTATGTTCCTAGTATCTATTGAGTTGGTGACTTGGTAGGCTTTTGTGGTTGGGCTCTTAATTGGGCTAGTCCACACGCGCGCCGCCGCCCGCCCGGACCGGGCCGTGGGCCTTGAGCCTTGGGAAATAACTTAACTAAATTTTTACTGGAAAAATCTATCATGCTTATATGACTGTTATGGAATCAGTCAATTCCTGAATCCACTGCTTCCACTAGCCGTTAGTGGGCAGTTTCCTTTGCCCATTAATTACCGTTTTTAACACGGTTTTAGGAGTCAGTTTTTCCCTTCTTCTGTCCCTATATATACCCCCTTCCTGGCACAGTTTTTAACACACAGAAAAATTATCCTCTCATACTTCTCTCTGTTAATCTCTCTCAAACACTGGGCAATATTAAGAGCGTTCTCAAACTGTCTCTCTGTACTTCACCGGCGAGTCAGTGTTGTGTTAACCCTGGAGGTTGTTTGCCACGAGTCCGTGTGTTCGTAGCGGGGCAATTTCAACTTTAGGACAGTGATCATAGCACGGCACAGCAATTTCACAGATAAGTTTTATAATCTACCAGTCATACTTCCTACACACTACACAAAGATAAAAGAAAAGTTTTACCAATTCCTTTCTCTCGTCATGTCTAATCTTTGTGATGAAAAATGGGTTGTCTGATGGGAAGAATTTCTTTATTCCTTTCTTGAGGTTTTTAAGATGATGTCCACTGAATGAATCTAGACGAACAACAAGCACAAACAAATCAAACAGCCAAAAAGTTACTCTTACAGAAAGATGAGTATAGTAGGGAACCAAGTAGCCAATCTTACAATTTCCACTCCTGCCTCCACGTTTTGCCCTCTTAGTAGCATTCTCATCTTGGTCCTTAACACCTTCAAAGTCCTTCTCTTCCTCTTCTGTCGACATCTTTGGCTCTTCGTTGCTTACAGGTCTAGTTCTTCCAGAAGACCCAGCCTGTTTCTCGGACCCACTTGTGTTCGAAATTCTAATGTCAAATGTGCAGTGTCCATCATATTTGAACTGCATAAATTCTCCACCCAGTAATGAGTAGTCCAAGACAAGCCTAGACCACCCTTCTTCAAAAAACAGGCCATCCTTTGTTTCAACAACCTCTACACGCCAATGGTTACCAAGACAATTTCTCAAGACAACATGCTTCGGCATTTTCTTGCTCAAAACTTCTAGAAAACCGTCTGGGATTCTCTGTGAAAACTCAAATAAGTTTGTAAAATTAATATTTTTGCAAAGGAAATGAAAAGCTTCTCATGGAGTTTTTCAGGAGACATAAAATATTGGAAAAAGAGTGATTTCCATATTAATAACTTCGGACATAGAAAGGGGGGGGGGGGGGGGACAACATAGGAAACCATACCAAATTCTCAGAACAATGATCTGGATTTTTTTTTGAAGAATTCGGGATATCTCTCCTCTGAAGAATCCATTATCAAAAGACAAGGATTTGGATTATTTTTTTGAAGAATTCGGGATATCTCTCCTCTGAAGAATCCATTATCAAAAGACAAGGATTTGATAATTTTATTTGTGGAGCTCAGAAGAGAAAAGGATCAAATGATGGTTGAGAGTTGTTTATGTCCAAGACAGCAACAGTGAATGTGGTGGTGGGTACTCGGTGGAATCGTGGCTCCCAAACGTCCTTCGTGGTGGTGGTTACCTGCAAAACAAGGGAGAAACCTCGGGGGTGGTTCCGAGGATCGCCTCTCCGATGCCTAAGTCAGTCCAAATTGAGCACAAGATCTCTAGTAGAGAGAAAACGAGTATCAAGTGTAAGTATTTTGTGAGTGTTTGATTGAACGTACCTTACCCATGCATGGGCATGGGTATTTATATGAGACATGGACTTGTAACTGACCTAGTAAAGTGAGTGGGCCTCTTTGGAAGTGGGCCAAGGTGGAACGAGGCCTTCATTAAACTCCAGCCTAGAGGCTATGTCCGGAGCGGTCTGCCTGAGGAGGTCTGCTCTGCTCCAGGCGCTCTGACGTGGAGTGGCAGGCTGCTGCCAGCTGGAGGTCTGCTAGGTAGACCCCATACAATTTGCCCCCCGGACCCAGTATTTGCAGATTGCAATATGTTGGGTGCATTTGTTTTTGGTCTGGCGTTCTGCTCTTCGCAGAATGATACGTGGCTGTCTGTGAGTTGCTCTTCACAAACTCCAGAATGCTTCCATTTTTCCTGCCCATTTGGTTGGGGTGTTGAGCAAGGGTCATTAATTCATTTTGAATTGAATTGAATTGATGTGACTCTTTGGGTTCCCAAGGAATGTAATGATGATAAGTTGGTGCTGAGTGGACGAATTATGCCTATTTAAAGGCTGAATCGACCTTTTGTGAAACTTTTCAGTTTCCTTTCCTTCGAACTCTTTGCTTTCAAACTTTCTTGTTGTTCTTCAAGAATTTCTTTTCGCCCTAGCCATTTTCGAGTGATTTCTCTCGATTATCCTGGGATTTGTCTGCGTTTGGAGCTTAATTTGATATTTGATACTGTTGCGTTTGTGGCTTTCGTCTTCTCTTCCTTGGCGTCTTCCGTTCTCCATCTAGGTAAACTCTTTTTCCCAGATCTACTTTTGGTTTTTTCCTTCTTGGATGGTTTTGATGTGATCTTCTCTGTGTTTATGGATTTCTCCCCCTTTTTCCTTTTGTACGCACTTATTTGCCTGTGTTTTTGAGGTTAGGGTTTCTTTCCTTTGGTCTTCAGATGCGATTGTTTACTTCTTTGTTTCATAGATCTGTTTGGTGTTGTTTCGTTTCCGTTCTGCCGCTCTGAAAGATAGGCTCTGCCCTGCTTCTTCAGCAGGACTCTGCTCTGGTTGGTAGGCTCTGCTCTGCTTCTTCAGCTGAGTTCTGCTCTACTGTTGACATTTAAGATTTTTAGGGTTTGCTTTGTTTACCCTGTTATCCTCTTTACTTGCTGGGTTGTAAGCCTGCGATGTGTCTTCATTGTTTTGTCTGCGTTATTTGCAAGAAAATATCCTATTTCTTGGCTATTTCTGATCTTCACATACCATACATATCCTTGCCCCCTAGTCTGGTAGCTCAGTCTGTAGGTCTGAGGTGCCAGACTATTTTTGCATGTATCTTTTTGTAAGAAAAGCAAGAAAATATCCTATTTCTTGGCTATTTCTGATCTTCACATACCATACACATCCTTGCCCCCAGTCTGGTAGCTCAGTCTGTAGGTCTGAGGTGCCAGACTGTCTTGTGTTGTGACTGCAAGTCTGATGTGCTGTCGTCTGTTTCTTGTGTTGTGTAGAATGTCTACTTCTCAATCTACTGCTTCCCGTGGGAAGGGTGTGGTATCTACCTCTTCGTCCGAGCCGGATGAGCCTTACCCGATGGACACTCAGTCCCCGTTTTTAAAGTTGGATCTGCCTCGGTGTAAGGACGAGGTGGTTCCGGAGGAATGGGAGATCTTTGACCCCTGGAACAGTCTTCGTAAGGAGTTGTTGGGTCCTGAAACCAACAGATTCCCTCCCAACTACAAGTTTAAGCCCACTCTGCCCGCAGTCAAATGGAAGTACAGCGACCATGAGATGCGGAGTCTTGCCCTTTACGACAGCAAGGGTAAGCCTTATTTGGCGAAGAAATCTGCAGAAGCGTTTAAACGGGCGCATGCTGCATACTACCTTGAGATTGCTGCGGAGATCAGGCCGCTTCGCGGGTCTTGGGTAGTGCTTCCCCGAGAGGGTCAGAGCCTGGCAGATGTACCAGAGGGGTACATTGCTGTTTATATGAAGCAGCTGGAGTTCGGTCTTATATTCCCCATCCACTGGTTTTTGGAGTGGGTTCTCTGCCGGTATCACATGGCTCTCTGCCAAGTTAATCCCCAGTCTCTGAAGAAGATTCTGGGGTTTATTTGGGTTTGTGAAGCTCTGGGCTTCCCCCTCACCATGAAACTCTTTCAATGCCTGTTTTACTTTAGGAGGCAGGGGGGAGTACAGCTTTTTCACCGGCTCGGTGCGGGCCAATCATCTGACGGTCTATCCCGTTGATCTCAGTCTGAAAGATTGGCGGGATAGTTTTGTCTTTGTTAGGGTACCGACGGAGGAGGGGCACCCTTATCAATTTAAGGCCCCTCTGCGACCTGTGGAGCCTAACTTTCAGAAGCAGTTGGACCCAAATGTGCTGAACTAGGACGAGAGGGTAGCTTACTGCTACTTCAAGTCCAGATCCAAGGTTACTGCCGGGAAGCAGTTTCTTCCCAAGTACTGGTTACCGCATCACTATGTGATGTGTCAGAATGCCTTCCTAAGGATAGGCCATCTGTCCCCTGACTATACTACTGGTAAGCGCTCTGCCAGCCCTTAACTCTACTTCTCATTTTCCATTCTGTTGTGATTCATTGTTTGTACTGTGCTGCAGCTCCGTGCAGACAGTTTGTTCGCCAAGTGATTAAGGGTGGGTTTTGAGCTGGCGGGCATGTTCTGCCCCTTTCCATTATTTTCCTTCTGCATTCTGACTTGCTGTAGCTAACGAATATTCTAATATTGCAGAGACTCTGGGGTCTGCCATTCCTTGGGAGCTGGGTCTGAGTGAGTCTTCAGTGTGTCGCAGGTATCGTCCGGTACCTGACCCAGGGACCTACACCGTCCCTGATTTCATCAGGGAGATTAACACTACCTCCTTGGACCATCCTTCCCTCCGGACCAAGCGCTCGGAACTTGTGGATAGGTTTACTGGGACCAAGCGCTCGCCTGTGGTGGAGGATGTGCCCATGGGATGGCCTGACCAAGCGGCGACAGAGTTTGACAGGACGGAGAAAGAACCTACTCCAGTGGGTGGTTCTACTCAGCCTGATGAGGTTGGTCAGGAGTCTCACCAAGCCATGACCGAGTTTGATAGGACGGGAGCGGAGTCTGCTAAGAGTGTCACGACTCAGTCTGCAGATGATCAGAGTGAGGGCCAGTCAGGTAGGTGTCTTCTTCAGACCCAGACTGCTCTTTCTTATAGGTTTCTTTTTACCTGCACCTTCTTGATTTCCCTGTTTTTATTTTAATGTGATAGGTTCCGCTGGGCAGGCCGTCCCTACGCCTGTTCAGACTAACCAGGAGGTGGTGGAGCCTCTCCAGCATGAGAGGGTGGAGCAGCAGAGCTTGGCTTCCGCCCCAGTGGTGGAGACTGTCGTGTCTCCCCCTGTTCAGAAGTCTACTCCTCCTGTCCAAAGGCCTACTCCTCCTGGTAGGAAGGCTGCTCCTCCTCCTCCCAGAGGCTTTAAGCAGGTCCTTGCCCCTACTCCCGAGGATCTGGCGCGTGTGGTTAGTGTTTCCTTTTCCTCTATTCCCTCTTGTAGAGTCAATTCGTTTTGTGCCTTACTTTGCTGACGACATTTTTTACCTTTTGTTTTCTTCAGCAGCAATTGAGGGCTAGGAAGGTGCAGTCTGCTGCGGCTCTTCAGACCTCCGCTCCCACTGCGGGCCAGCTTAAACCCCCTGCAGAGGGTGCTCAGCAGACTGTGGCTGAGCCTGAGGTCTCTTCTCATTCCCAGAAGAGGCCAGTAGAGAGGCAGAGTGAGGAAAGAGCTCCTCCTCAGAAGAAGACTCGTCTCCCTGCTGACTCCCCTCGGATCGTTGTTGTTGAGGATGACGTTGCCCCCAAAGGTGTGTACCCCTTACCTGGTCTTAGCTCCGGCCTTTTCCCTTCTGTGGAACTGACTGGACTTTCTTTTGGCTCAGGTTCTCTGCAGAGGGAATCGGCGGACGACCAGCACGAGGCTCAGGGGCGGGAGCAGATGTCCGTGACCTTCCCTGATCCCAGTGAGTGGTTGAAACTTCTGGCAAGTCGCTTCTCACCGGACTATGCTGTTCAAGATGTCCCTCTGGTGAGTTGTCTGTCCTTTTTACAGTCATCTGTTTATGACATTAAGTTTTCTTTTTGATCTGCTTTTTCCTTGATTACAGGCTGCGCGGGCCGGCGCCTTCATTGGGGAGTTCTGCCATGCTGTAGGGTTGGGTAGACATGAGGCAGATCTCCCTGAACTGCAGCAGCTTAAGGCTCAGGTAGCACAGCAGAGAGCAGAGTATGCCAAGCTGAAGGCTCAGAACTCTCTGATTGTGTCTACCTGCCGCGAAACTGAAGAGGAGAGGGATGCTCTGATTGTGGAGCGCGACACCTTGCGGACCGTCAACCAACGCATTGAGGGTCAGGCGGCGCAAGCAGAGGCTATCGCGGCTGAGCATTCCCGGCTCTCTTCCCAGCTTAGTGAGGTGTTGTCTCGCGCTTCGACAGTGGAGACTAAGCTGAAGACCTCCGAGGCCCGGCTGCAGGCAGCGTTGAAGGAGCAGGAGCAGCTCTGGGGTCAGCTCTCTGCTATACGGGCTGAACATGAAGGCTGCTCTGCTAAATTGGCTCTGCAAGCCAAGGAGGCTGAGGCAGCTCTGAGACAGAAGGAGGAGGAGCTAGGGGCAGTGTTCTCCAAGTTGCTTTCTGAGAGGGAGGCTCAGCAGGCTAGGGAGGCTGAGGTAGCCCTAAAGCAGAAAGAGGCTCAGCTGCTGGCGGAGGAGGCTGCCCGAGCTGCGCAGATGGATGAGGCGTTCGGGAACAAGTACTGGGAGGACTGCAAAGTTGCGGTCCGCAGGGTTCTCTGGCATTTGCAGCCCTCTTTCAACTGGGATGCCTTTGAGGATGCCTACGCCAGTCAGGTGCATATGCGACCTCCGGTGACTCAGGAGCTCAGAGATCTGGAGTTTCTCTATTCTCTGCCTTCAGAGGGAGAGTCTTCAGAGCAGCAAGTTGATGGGAGCTCTGCAAAGGATGGCAGCTCCGTTCCTAAGCAATAGGAACTCGGGCGGCTATCTCATGCTTCGCCTCAGTCTTCTTGTGACTCCTGTCTGAGCTGCTGAGGTAGGTGAGCTGGGAGCCTGTGCTGAACTGATTGCAGTCATCTGTTTTTGCCCTCCGATGATATCCTAATTGACTTATCTTGTAATATTTGTAACTAAATAGTCAAACATTTCCTTTTCATCTGTATTTGCTCCCTTCTTTTAATTAGGTAGCCGCCGTTGTTGTAGTACTATGTAGCACTCTGATTTGGCTTATAGCTAGATCTTCTTATGTAAGATTCAATTATTTTTCCTGCAATGCGAGTTGCGTTCCTCTGTTGACTTTTGTGCTTTCTATTTGATGCATACCAAGTTTTGTTATTTCTGCTAAGTACTTGCGTTCTGCTCTGATAATGAGTCTGCCGTGCCATCAAGCAATATATCTGGGCGTTGTCATTTACTTGGCTTGGTGGCCGGTGAGATTTGCTCAGAGGTGGGATTTTAGGGGCCCTTTACTCTTCTGCTCTGCCTTATGCATGACAAGGATTCAACAATAGCAGAGAAAAGGAGGTATTTTGATGCCCTAAGTCACGATGATTCTGGGAGTTTTGGGGTTCACCCTTTAGCTCCTTCTGCCATCTTTTTCGTGTCGGGGTACGTTTTGGTTTTTAGGAACTCTGGCGTCCCCATTAACCTTAGGTGTCTATGACTTATCCTTGCTGCTTTTTGGGCCTTCGGCCCTGCAGGTTTAGAGGTAGAGGTCTATGACATCGGTAAGTCGAGCCGGCATCCGATCACTCTGCGGGCCTCGGGGGCTCTGGACAGAGTTAACCTTTTGGCCAGCTCCCTTTCTTCATTACATAGTTTACTTGTGTCTGAAGAGCCTCTTCAGCCTTCAGTCTGACTCAGACCCTGTTTTCTTTTGCCAGACTGTGGTATTTTTTCTTAGTCTGCTAAGGGTCTATCTGATTTTGGCATTTTGTTTTTCATAAAGAATTGATAAGGGGACGGGGGTTTAATGCGAAATGGAGAGTGGTGGACAAAGGGTGGCTCAAAGGCCTTTCATTCATGGGCGTTTTGATACAATCTGGGTTACACGAAGTATTTTTTCAATATTCGGTCGTTCCAGTTGCTTTTCAGTTCACTTCCATCCATTCTTTTCAGTCAGTAGGTTCCGGGGTGTAGCTCTTCACTAACCTGGTAGGGTCCCTCCCACTTAGCCGACAGCTTTCCGTGTATTTTGTCTTTTTGCACAGCTGCTGCATTTCTGAGTACCAGATCCCCTACCTCCAGAGGCCTAGCCCTCACTTTCCGGTTATAGTATCTGCTGACTCTGGCTTTGTAGGCTTCCATTCTGAACCTAGCTTCGTTTCTGTATTCATCCAGCAGATCTAGATTTGTCCTCAGGGCTTCGTCGTTCAGACCTAGCTCAAATAGGCTGATCCTCAGACTCTCGGACCCGATCTCAACAGGCATGACAGCTTCAGAACCATATACCAGGTGGAAGGGGGTCTGCCCAGTTGATTCTTTGACTGTGGTTCTGATCGACCACAGAGTGTTAGGCAGCTCCTCTAGCCACTTGCTTTTTTGCTCCTCCAGCTTCTTCTGTAGGCCTATCAGGATCTGCTTGTTAGCGGCTTCGGCCTGACCATTGCACTGAGGGTTGCAGACTGAAGATAGGGCATATTTGATCCCAAACTGCTCCAACCACCCTGATAGGGGCATGTTGTCAAACTGTCTCCCGTGGTCGAAGACGAAAGCCTTCGGAATCCCGTATCTGGTGATGATGTTCTGCCACAAAAATTTTCTGACGGCTGCTTCTGTGATGGTGGATAGGGCTTCTGCCTCTATCCACTTAGTGAAGTAATCTACCCCCACAATTAACCATCTCTTCTGATATTGGGCCGTTGTGAAGGGTCCCAGGATGTCTAGTCCCCATTGGGCGAATGGGATAGGGTTGTAGATTGGCATGAGGTCGTTTGCGGGCAGCTTGATGTTCGGCGCAAACCTCTGGCAGCTGTCGCATTTTTCACCAGAGCTTCAGAGTCAGCTTTCATTGTGGGCCAATAATAACCGGCTCTGAGAGCTTTATGGGCCAGAGCTCTTGGTCCGATATGGAGTCCGCAGAGTCCCTCATGAATCTCCCTCAATATGTAGTCTGCATCTCTCTGCCCTACGCATTTGAGTAGGGGCAGAGAAAAAGACTTCCTGTATAGCTCATCCCCGATCAGGCAGTATCTGCATGCTGTCAGCTTGAGTTTTCTTGCTTTCATTTTCCCTTCTGGTAATTTTCCAGTCTGTTTATACTCAGCGATCTCCTTGATCCACTTTGGCATATCTTCCAGTACCAAAACTCGCTCTGCATCCTCGCAGATTGCACTGGTGGGTCTGACTTCCACCAGAACAGACCTGTTCAGCTCTTGCAGACTGCTGCTTCCCAATTTGGACAGGGTGCTCTAGGCACTTGTTCAATTCTAAAAGTTTCAAAATTTGAAATCAGAGACCTCATCCTGGCTAGGTAGCTCTGCATCGTCGGCTCCTTGGCCTCATACTCCCCCTTGACTTGGTTGGTTACCAACTGAGAGTCAATTTTGAGGTGGACGTGCTTGGCTTCCAGGGTCTGGCAGAGCTGCAATCCAGCGATCGCCGCTTCGTACTCTGATTCATTATTGGTTGCCGAAAACATGAACTTCAAGGCATATTCAATGATTTTCCCCTCTGGGGTTCTGATGACCACGCCTGCCCCAGAGCCGTTGATGGTTGCAGACCCATCTGTAAAGACTTCCCAGCCTCTGGGCTCTCCTACTGATTCCTGATAGGCACACTCTGCTAGGAAGTCAGCTAGAGCTTGTGCTTTTACGGCGGTTCGTGGGGCGAATTTGATACCGAACCCTGTCAGCTCTAGGGCCCAGTTCATGATTCTCCCTGATTTGTCTACCTTCTCCATTGCCTTTTCCAGAGGCATATTTGTCAGCACAGTGACGGGATGTGCGTCAAAATATGGCCTCAGCTTTCTGGTGGCCAGCACTACTGCGTAGGCTGCCCTCTCTATCAACGGGTAGCGTGTTTCTGCATCCGTGAGGGTGTGGCTTACAAAATATACCGGCTGCTGCTTCTTGTTCTCTTCCTTCAGCAGGACTGCACTCACAGTTGCAGCTGTAACGGCAATGTATAGGAAGAGAGCTTCCCCTGTCTTGGGTCTGGCCAGTGTTGGCAGGCCAGAGAGGTGTGACTTCAACTTCTGGAATGCCTCCTTCTGCTCTGCTTCCCACCTGAACTCTTTGTTCCCCTTCAATATTTTGAAGAATGGGAGAGCTTTCTCCGCAGACTGAGCTACGAATCTGGACAGGGCTGTCATTCTGCCTGTCAGCCTCTGGATGTCTCTGATGCTTTTAGGCTCTGGCAGATCCATAGCTGCTTTCACTTTGTCGGGATTCGCGTCGATCCCCCTTTCGCTGACCAGATAGCCCGGGAATTTCCCTGACCGTACTCCAAACACGCATTTCTTAGGATTCAGTTTCATGCTGTGTTTGCGGAGGTTGGCGAAGGTCTCCTTTAGGTCTGCTATATGGTCAATCTCAGTTTTGCTCTTGGTGATGACGTCATCAACGTACACCTCCAAATTACTTCCCCTTTGACCGGCAAAGACCTGATCCATCAGCCTTTGATAGGTGGCGCCTGCGTTCTTCAGCCCGAAGGGCATCATGACATAGCAGAATACCCCGATAGGGGTGATGAATGTCGTCTTCTCCTTGTCTGCAGGGTCCATGAAGATCTGATGGTATCCGCTGAACGCGTCCATGAAGCTGAGCAGAGCGTGCCCACTGGTAGAGTCTACCAGCTGGTCGATTCTTGGCAAGGGATAGCAGTCCTTGGGGCAGGCTTTATTGAGGTCTGTGAAGTCAACGCACATCCTCCAACTCCCGTTCGTCTTCTTAACCATTACCACATTGGCCAACCATTCTGGATATTTGCAGGGCTCTATGAACCCTGCCTCAAACAGCTTCTGAACTTCTTCCTCGATGGCTTTATTTTTCTCCGCAGAGTAGTTCCTCCTCTTATGCTTCACAGGTCTGTATCCTGCAGCGGTGTTTAACTTGTGGTTGATGGTGGCTGGGTCCACCCCAGGCATCTCAGCTGCCGAAAAAGCGAACACATCTGCATTCTCCTTCAGCAGACTGATTAGGTTGACTCTGGTTTCAGGATCCAGGTCTTTGCCTATCCTGACTACCCTGCCTTCTTCCGGTCCCAAGAGTACCTCTTCGGTCTCTTCCCCGGTTCAGGCTTATTGCCTCCTGCTCTGCTTCTGGCCGAGCATCGGCCTCACTGATAGCAGCACACTCTTCCTCTCTTTGCTTGGCCTCTTTGGCCTTTCCTTCCTTTCTTTCTTTCCCGGCTTCTTCAGCCTGGTCCTTCTTGGCTTCTTCGGCCTCTTTCTTCTTTCCTTCTTTCTTTTCCTTTCTCCTCTTTCTCCTGGACCCAGAGTGGTCAGGAGGAGGAGGTCTTTTATCCTTCTTTAGGGCAGTCAGATTGCATGACCTAGCTGCTCTCTGGTCTCCCTTCAGTCTGCCCACTTCTCCAGTACTGCTTAAGTAAAGCATGGTCTGATGATGGGTTGACGGGATTCCCTGTACTGCCTCGATGAACTTCCTTCCCATCAGAGCGTTGTATGGTGACGGGAGGTCTACCACCAGAAACTCTTGTACTACTGCTCTCTTCACTCCGTTCTGCCCCTCTGTGGTCACTGTCAGATTTATTTTCCCCTCTGGGATGATGGAATTCCCCGTAAATCCGACGATTGGAGTTCCTCCTTACTTCAGCATTGAACGATCTAGCTCCATTTTATCGAAGGTATCCTTATAAAGGATATTCACGGCGCTCCCGCCATCTACCAGTATTCTTCGCACATCTATCCTGCTAATCTCCAGAGTGACCACAAGAGGGTCAGAGTGCGGGAAACTGATGCCTTTGCAGTCTTCTGCTGTGAAGGTCATGTTTGGTAGATCTGGGCTCAGCTCTGCCTGGTTGATGGAGTAGAGGTTGGGGTGGGTGAGTTGCCTTAGATGAGCCCTCTCTCCCCCTATCGAGCTAGAACTGCCAAATATGACGTATACCGTCTTCTTTTTCCCTTCCTTGATCTCTGCTCGCTTGTCCTGCAATGTCTGCCCTTCTCTCTGTTGCTCCTTCTCCTTGATCCCCTGATTCCAGGCGAGGTACTCTTTGAAGTAGCCTCGTCTGATCAGGCTTTCCAGATCGTTTTTCAGGCTTATGCAGTCTTCTGTATTGTGGCCCGGCGCCTCATGGAAAGCGCAGAACTCTGCCATGTTTGAGCCTAGGCTTCTCTTCTTGGTGGGTGGTGGTCTGTGCCACCTGCTGTCATCTCTGTGGGTCAGAAAGATCTCAGCCCCTTGGCGCGCTGAGGTTGCTATAGTTGTTATATTTCTCTTGGGCCTTCAGCCGGTCTGCTTCTCTCTCTGCTTCCTTTTGTTTTTCTCTCCCTCTGCTCTGATGGGGCCTGGGGCCTCCAAAATTCAGTCTGCCTCCCATGAACTGGTGCTCATTCTGCCTGGTATCCTGTCTAGCAGGTCTGCCTGTTTCTGCTCCGTGTGTCGATGCTTTGTTGAAATCTTCGACGGCTATGTATTTTTCTGCCAGGGTCAGGGCCTCGCTGAGTTCTTTCATGGTGACCCATTTAAGATCATCTCTGAATTTACTAGTGTGGGGTAGGGCGTTCCTCAGAGCGTGCAGAGCGAGCTTCTGCTCCAGCTCTGGGATGTGCACCAGCTCTTTGTTGAACCTCCCTATGAAATCCCGCAAGCTTTCATTCTGAGTCTGCTTCAGCAATAGCAGCTCATGTGTGGATTTGTTCCTCCTACTTCCGCTAACGAAATGCTCTTTGAATCTCTTCTTCAGTTCATCAAAGTTAGCAATCGTTCCCTGGGGAATAGTCCTGAACCAGGTTTGTGCTATCCCTGTCGAGTGGCAGGGAAGTGTCTGCACCATGTGGCCTCATTGTAATTTCCTAGTTCCATGTGGGTCTCAAAGGCTGCCACATGCTCCTTTGGGTCTCCCTCCCCTTCGAACTTGAGATTGGACGAGAGCTTCGCTTTCGACACTCTGGCCGCAATGATTTCAGGTGTGAAGGGAGACTTGGAAGGAGATCTAATCTCCTCTGCTGGTGAGACCACAATGGGTCTGGAGTTGACTCTGTGGGTTATGAGTCCTCTGAGGTCTGTGGGGGCTCCATTATCGCCAGAGCCCTCCTCTGGTATTGTTCCTAATCTCAGGCAGACATGCCTTCTGACCGTTCCGCCACCAGGCTCAGACAGGGCCTCTTCAGCTCCTGAGTTGTGCCTGGTTCTGGGTCGCGGCTGGACATTCTGGGCCACGCCCCTTGGATTTCCTCTGTGGACAGATCTCCGGCTTGAGCCTGCCGTATACCCTGTGGGTGTCGGTTCCTTGAACATACTGGGATGATCTTGCTGCATTATTTCAGTATCCCACTCTGCTTCCTGCCAGCCCCTCTTGATGTACCCGGGTCCAGAGCGGCTAGATAGGCCATACTCCGACGTCGGGGTGGGTGTGATGTTCGTCATATTGTACCCGCATAAGGGGTCTGCTGTGGCTGTCTCCTCTTCAGATGACAGCCGCAGGTGCCTTCGAACTGAATCATGTGTTCCAGTTCTTTTTCTCTTTCGAGCCGGTTGGCTTCCAACAGTTTGCATAAACTGTTGAGCAGACTGCAGCACTTGAAAGGCTGCTTGAAGTTGCTCCGGTGTGGGCATGACCACTAAGATGCTTGGCTGTGGGGTCTGCCTGGTTTCACGGTGGGGGGTGATGGTGTTTTCCCTCATGCCTGATCTGGTGGTAGCAGCACTACCCCTTCTTGTTGATCTCGTGTTTGTTTCTCTCAGTGGAGAGTTGCTTTCTCCTCCTGAACTGTCGGAACCGAGCGTTTCTGAGGTTGGAACCACCATTGCGAAGTTGTAGATTGGGCTTTTCTACTCTCCCCCTCCTTCTAGCGCCAAATTGTTTCTGTCCAAGACAGCAACAGTGAATGTGGTGGTGGGTACTCGGTGGAATCGTGGCTCCCAAACGTCCTTCGTGGTGGTGGTTACATGCAAAACAAGGAGAAACCTCGGGGGTGGTTCCGAGGATCGCCTCTCCGATGCCTAAGTCAGTCCAAATTGAGCACAAGATCTCTAGTAGAGAGAAAACGAGTATCAAGTGCAAGTATTTTGTGAGTGTTTGATTGAACGTACCTTACCCATGCATGGGCATTGGTATTTATATGAGACATGGACTTGTAACTGACCTAGTAAAGTGAGTGGGCCTCTTTGGAAGTGGGCCAAGGTGGAACGAGGCCTTCATTAAACTCCAACCTAGAGGCTATGTCCGGAGCGGTTTGCCCTAGGAGGTCTGCTCTGCTCCAGGCGCTCTGACGTGGAGTGGCAGGCTGCTGCCAGCTGGAGGTCTGCTAGGTAGACCCCATACAAGAGTTGAGAATTAGTACTAAGTTTAAAGAGAACAAAAATGGCAATGCAGGGAAAAAGAGGTATTCCTACTGTTTACGCCAAAGTTGGAAAGATGACCCCAGGGAGTACTTTTACTAAAATAGGAGTCTGCTGTCTGCGACATCTGCATTCCAAAAACTCATGGATACCGCAAATTTTATTATACACACGTCACCACCATGAGCATGGTGCGCTCAAATGAACCTTTAGTTCATTCGCAATGAACGCCGTTGAACTAGAGCCTTTTTTTTCCCTTTGTAATCATCATCAATGAACATCGTTTTATATACAATGAACACGACAAATGGCCCCAGATTTTTTTCTCTCTCCTTAATATTTTGAATTCATTTGCCCAATATTTTCCCGCTTTTTTTGTCAACCATTTATTTTCTCCTTAAAAAATGTTCATTTTAAATGTTCAAGATGTTCATCTATGCATATCAAACGTTCATTGTAAAATCAAATAAAATTTCAATGAAAAGTTAAAAAAGTAATACTTCCTCCGTTTCAAAATAGATGCCACATTGTACCAAAATGGGTGTTTCAAAATAGATGCCACAATGTTACTTTTTTCCTTATTTAGTAAATTTTAGTGTGTGAAAAGTCAATTTTACCCTTACTAACAAGGTTAAAACATGCTTAATTGTACTAAATAACCTAATTAATACTAATCTAATTTTACCCATCCACCACTCTCTCTCCTAATTTTACCCACCCACATCCCCCTCTCTCACCACTATACCACCACCCTACCCAGCTAGTACCACCACCTACACCCATAATAAAATTCTCCAGCCACCACCACCAACAACAACAAATTCTCCAGCCCTAGCTACCACCACCACCAAACCCAACTCCAGCCACCACCACCAAATTCGTCAGCCACTGACGAAGAAGATCTAAAACCCTAACTAATCAACCACCACCACCACCAAAGAGATGGACCGCATAATTCGACCACCACCACCGAAACCCTAACAAATCAACCACCACCACGAAGTTTGTCAGCCACCAACTATGACGAAGAATCAGAGAGATCGAGAATAGGGAAGCACAAATTGAGAAGAGGGAAGAAGGAAGAACGAATGGAGAAGAGGAAGAGGGAATATCAGAAGCAGAGAGATCGAGAAGAGGAAGAGAGCGACCTGAACTCTAACAATCAGAGAGATCGATGGTGGCGAGGGGGTGAATTTCGTGGGGTTTCAGTCGTTGGTTAGGGTGGATTTTAGTAGGTTTCGTGGGTGGAGGTGGCGGTGGTTTCTGTGATGGTTTCATGGGTGGAGGTGGCGGTGGTTTCTGTGATGGTTTCATGGGTGGAGGTGGAGGTGGCGGTGGGTTCTGTGATGGTTTCTTTGGTGGAGTTGGTGGCTGGTTATGTGGTTAATTATTTGCTTAAACATGCTTTAGAAATTTTGCCCATGAATCCGTTTTAATAACAATGTGGCATCTATTTTGAAACGGATGATGTATGTTTTTTGTAAACTCAACTTATTTTTGAATAAGTGATATGAAATGTTTGAACAACTTAAATATAATAGTAATGTTCATTATGGGTTCTCAAGTTGTTCCTTTATTTACATCCAATGTTCATTGTACAATACAATTAACAAGGAAAATGAGGTAACTTTTAAATGAACATCTGGTTGGCAACAATGATCTATAATATGACAAAAAATGAATATATAGTTACTTACATTTTTGAAATCATTTGCCCAAAAATATTTTCTTTGTTTTAGGCAAATTTAATGAAATTCTTGTTTTAGGAAAATGAACAAGTTTGGGTATCTAATGAACTTTTGGTAACAAAACAATGAACAAGAGTTTAATGATCATTCTGTTTTCAAAAGAAGGGATACAGAATGAACATCCATTGATGAGAATGAACATGATATTTCTCCATATTTTGGGCGCGAGTTTTTGTTTTGAAATTTTCACCTTCACTTCATATAAAAGCAATAAGTTGCAACATTCTCATTATAAAAGAAGAATATTTTGGTTATTTCACTTCTCTCTTAAGCTCAGCCCACTGTCTCTCTCTATAGTTATTGTTGTTAGTATATAATTTTGTGGAAGAATTATTTATGAAATGGATGTTTCTCTTAATAATGAGGAAAATCTATTTGGAAATGAAGATGTTCCATTGTCTTCTAATTTACAAGCTTCTTCACCTGAAGTAGAAGGTAAATAAAAGGAGATTTATTGAAGAAGCTTCATTTTTGGTTTGCATTTTGTTTAAAATTGTATACATAATAATTGTTTTAGTTATAGTTTTCACGTTCTATTATATTTTAAACCAAGTTGTTTCAGTAATGAACTAGTTTTAAACCCGTGCAAAAGCACGGGAATATTTTGTTAAAATGCATATAAAAATCATTCATGTATTAGTGTAATACATGATAAGTTTTGAATATATATATAATAATTATTATGTTTTTGTAAATACTAATAACTATTATGTTAATTTTCATAATTACCTAAACACTACACTAAGAATAGCATGGTTATGAGAGTATGCAACATACACCCGGTTGTACCATGAGCAAGATACATCCAAGTCTAATTTGCAAATAAATAGCTTTGAGCATGGTGCGCCCGGTGTATAATAAAAATTATACATGGTTATTTAATAATTAATCGTACAAATAAAAAAACAACGAATATCTAATATATTTTAGACCCGTACAAATTGGATTATTTATCTAATCCCTCTTCTCTCAATACTGATATATAAAAAAATTGGGTAATTTTAAATATATCAAAATTCAGTTCTTCTCTCCCCTCTCTTCTATAATCTTCCAAAAAAAAGGTCAATATTTCGCTCTTTATTTCTAGATCTATAGACTTATCCATGAAGATTTACCCAAAAATCCTTCTCATATCTTCATCATGCTAGTCAGTCACTCACCCACCCAAATCCCAATTCACAACTCCTTCGCAATCTTCACTCCTCCTCTCACCCATCATTTTCTTACTGCTCTCTATTTCTTCTATGAAACTTCTCTACTTCACCACCATCATTCAAACCCACCTCTAAAAATCAACTATTATCCATCTCTAACCTCATCACAAGATCATTCACCACCTCTAAATCAAACTCAACTTATAACTTATTCAGCAAACAATCCATGATTAAACAACCTAAAGATCCCAATAATTTGATTAAACTATGAGGCTTGGTTTTTTCACATGGGTTCAAAAAGTAAAAGTCGTGTTTCTAATTTAGCAAATAAATAGCTTTGAGCATGGTGCGCCCGGTGTATAATAAAAATTATACATGGTTATTTAAAAATTAATCGTACAAATCAAAGACAACGAATATCTAATATGTTTTAGACCCGAGCAAATTAGATAATCTAATCCCTCTTCTCTCAATACTGATATATAAAAAAATTGGGTAATTTTAAATATATCAAAATTCAGTTTTTCTCTCCCCTCTCTTCTATAATCTTCCCAAAAAAAGGTCAATATTTCGATCTTTATTTCTAGATCTATAGACTTATCCATGAAGATTTATCCATAAAATGCTTCTCATATCTTCATCTTGCTAGTCAGTCACTCACCCACCCAAATCTCAATTAACAACTCCTTCGCAATCTTCACTCCTCCTCTCACCCATCATTTTCTTACTGCTCTCTATTTCTTCTATGAAACTTCTCTACTTCACCACCATTATTCAAACCCACCTCTAAAAAACAACTATTATCCATCTCTAACCTCATCACAAGATCATTCACCACCTCTAAATCAAACTCAACTTATAACTTATTCAGCAAACAACTCTTGATTAAACAACCTAAAGATCCCAATAATTTGATTAAACTATGAGGCTTGGATTTTTCATATGGGTTCAAAAATTAAAAGTCGTCTTTCTACACTGATTCGATCCGAGATCTTGGAATATATCAAGACATGACAATTTTGCCTGAAATTGTTATACAATTGAAGGTGTTAAGAACATTTATGTACTTGTGTGTGCCATTTTTTCTTCATTTACTTAGATTTATCTGATTTTGTACCTTGACAAAAATATTTCTCTTGCTTTGTGTAGACATTTGACCATCCACGGGTGAGATTTCCCAAAGCGGCTTATGTCCGGGCATTATTTCCAATTGCACATTTGAAAACAGGAGAATTTTTTTGGTTACAGAAATAGATTAATATCTAGTTAAAAATTGAAACTTTCATATAATTATTTGTACCCTAATAAATTAAAGTTTTATTATTTTCCGTGCATTATTTCCAATTGGACATTTTCCACTATTTTGTAAGCCATGAGCCCATAATTATAGGAAACAATCGTAAAATGTAAGTAATATCTTAAACTTTTTTTACGTCTAACGCAACCATTATCTATTAATTATTATAGATATAAATAAATTAAACGAACAAAAAAATTTGTGCATTATTTCCAATTGCACGTTTGGCATGCATTATCAGATTAGTAAGTTTCCCCTATTTGACCAAAAAGATCAACATTTCTAAATTATAATATTTTCTACCAATCAAAATACCACGATTTTCACTTATAATATCTAGTTTGTGAAATGCACGAACACGATTTTAAATTATTGATCGAGATTATTATTAACATTTCTAATAATATTTTCTACCAATCAAAAGCTAGTTTTGACTAATGATATATTGCTCGTGCATTTCACAAATAAAGCAAATATCTTCACATGCATTTCTTATATATTAATACACTAATGTTCCAATAGAGTAAAAAATATGCACTAATTACATCAATCAATTATTGCCTTAAGATTATTAGTAATCATAATATTCTACTTTCCAATTTCACTTGATTTGCGGTATAGTATCTTAGGATTTCTTCCCAAAAATACCAAAGTCATATAAGTGTGCCACATCACACTTATCTCCTATGAGCGACACGTGGCACTTTGCTTAATACGATGACATGTGTACTTTTTATTTTGCTTTATTAGAATATATAGATAAAAGCATGAAATGCAATGAATCTGTTGTAAATGCTTATCAAATTGTTGCAGTAATGAACAAAACCCTGAAATGTAATGAATTTGTTTTCATGTAGAATTTCATGAAGCTGAAAGTTCAGAATTGTTGCACAAAAAAGTGGCCAATGATGAAGAAGCCTATGAGCTATATAATGAGTACGCTTTTAGGTGTGGGTTTGGAGTTATTAGGAAAGGTAGGTTATCAAAGAGAATTGATGGGAAAACGATCAGACAATGTTTTTTTACTTGTTCTTGTCAAGGTATCAAGGGGTCGAAAGGTTCAATCATGAGTCATCAAGCAGTGAGCCCAAGGTATTCATCATGTTTAACTTCAATTTTATAAGGTTTTCTGTTCATTAACTATTAGTTCATCAATACAATGAATATATTCATTACATATAACTTCAAATTATTTAGAGTTTTTCGTTCATTGACTACTAGTTCATCAAAAATGAATATATTCATTATGTATGACTACAATGTGTTAGGGATGATATTTTGCATGAGTCTTAGTTCATGAAAACAATAAAATATATTCATTGCGTCCAACTACAATTTTATTAGGTTAATCTGTTCATTGATTATTTTTTTCAAAATTTTGTGCATGAAAACAAATTCATAACATATGAAACAATTTGATAAGTTATTGCACAAGTTAAACAGGAATAGTGAACAATATGAATTTTATAATGAATTTTATGTATTAAATTAATGAACATGAAAAGATAAGTTCTTAATGGCACAGATGAACATTATAATAATAAATGTAATCAACATATGATGATAGTGAATAATTGACAACTTTTATATACAAATAATGAACATCCCAAATATTCTAATAAACACTGTTTGAAAACCAATGTTTTTTTCAAGGGGAAAGATTATTTATTGTAGTAAACACCGAATTCATTTGTATGCTACCACATGTTCATTATCAGGTATACACCAAGCTCGATATTCGCACTGGTTGCAAGGCATATATACAATTTGACGTGGACAAGGTATCTGGTTCATACACTGTAGTTAAATATCATATGGTCCACAACGACCCAATGATTTCTGTTAATAAAAGACATTTCATTAGATCGCGTTGAAAGGTTACTGAAGAACACCTATGCTTCATTAACAACCTCCGAAGTAGCGGGGTTGGCATAGCTGATTCTGTTCGTGTTTTGAGGAATGAAGCGGGTGGTTATGCAAATCTTGGTTTCACCAACACAGATGTGTATAATGCAGTGGCTACCCATAAGGCAAAACAAATTGATGGTTGTGATTCCAACCAACTGATTAAGGATTTCACCGCAAGGCAAGCAGAAGGAAATGATTTCTATTACGACCTTCTTCTAGATAATGAGGGTTACTTGGTTAACTTTTTTTGGCGAGATGGTCGTATGAGAAAGGACTATGAGTTTTTTGGCGATTAATAGTGTTTGATACTATGTATCGCACTAATAAGTATGACATGATTTGTGCTCCTTTTGTTGGGATGAACCACCACCTTAAAAAAATAATATTTGGAATAGGCTTCCTATTAAATGAGACTAGTGATTCATTTGTTTGGCTTTTTGCTTCATTTATGAAGAGTATGGGAGGTAGGCCACCAATAACGGTCATGACTGATCAATCTTTATCTATGGCCAAAGCATTGCGCATTGTGTTTCCAAATGCCAAGCATCGCCTCTGTACATGGCACATAGGCAAAAACTCGATGCAAAATATCAAAGCGCTACGGTCTATGGATGGCCTTACGGACTTATTTAATTATATTCTGAAACACTGTGAGACGAAAAGTGAGCTAAAGCATTATTGGAACTGGTAAATAATAATGCTCATCTTCTCAAAGGATTTTATTCATTCTTTGTGGGCTATTTGTTCATTAATTAAATATTCATGTCTGTTGAATTGTACTTATGTAAGATTCATGTTCATCTAATTAAAACTTATTGATCATTTATTCAGACTTCATATTCATTGGATAATATTCATTGTAATTGATTTGCATGGATGTATGTCTGTTGAATACGGCTAATAAACTGTACAACATATATTCATGTTACAACATATAACAATGTTCATTTGGTTGTTGGGTTTTGTTCATTTGTAGGCTACTTATGTTCATTGACTTTTATGTATTTATTTTTGAATAATGTTCATTATTATAGCACACAATGTTTATTGTAAACGCTTTCATTGTTCATTGATCCAGTATGTGCAGCAAGAATGAGTGTGGAGTAGGAGATTGGATGGAGAGGTTGTATGAGTTAAGGAAGATATGGTGCCCCGCTTACTCCAAAGACTATTTTTCCGAGGGTGCTTTGTCATCACAATGTAGTGAGTCGACCAATCATTCTTTAAATAATAGGCTTCACAGAACTCAGGGTTTGTGTGAATTCTACAAAGTCTTTGTTGACGTTGTTGATGAGTGGAGAGAGAAGGAGAATTATCAGGATCACAAATCATTGTCGGGGAACAAACACCTTGCGTTTGGTGAAGTCAAGTTGTTACTCCATGCAAAGGAGATATACACTGTTGCGGTACGCTATATATGCCTTGACAATATTCAAATTATCATACTATGGTTCAACGTTTTTCTTTTTAGCTTACTCCAATGTTCATGTAGGTAGGACATACATTCATTCTTCATATTTAGTAGGACAAACAATTCATGACAAATACTAGGATGTTCATTTTCTAAAGACTATTGTTCATTGGTTAAATACAAAACTTTTATTGGGGGTTAGGTATCAATTCATCACATTTTATATAGTTTAACATTGTTCATCTTAGCTTACTCCACTGTTCATGTAGGAAAGATATATATTTATTCATCATATTTATTAGGCAAACAATTCATTACTGATATTAGGTTGTTCATTTCCTCATAACTCATTGTTCAATATGTAAATTCAAGACGTTTATTGGAGTTTAGTTTTCAGTTCATCACAATTTATATGTACTTAAATAACATTTTGTCCATTTACTAGGTATATTTGATCTTTGAGGAAAACTTTATTAAAGGTGCATCGTGCGAGCAAAAGATGGTAAAATTTCAACCTCCGTTGTTTGTGTACCACGTTGGTCGCCCGGACAAATATTACCTTATGCACACCGTTAACTTTGATCAAGACGCGGTGACTATTGATTGTACATGTAAGTATTTCAGTGAATGGGTCTCTTATATGCTCATGCACTACGAATATTTCACATCAATAATGTGGCTAAAATCCCATCACGCTATATAGTCCGTAGATGGACAAAGGCAGCCATGTGTGCAAGGTAAGATGAAGTTATGGATGGAAATGTTGATATTGTACAACCTTCTGTATGGAGGATACAAACAATAAAGAATATGCTTGCATTAATACACTCTAGCCAAGATGATGTTGTGCTTCGTAGTCTTATGGACTTAACTATTAGCGAATTAAGGGAAACGATAATGACTGTGAATGGAAAAATTGATGATCACATCACTATTGAGCAAGTAGAGAGCATGTTGTCGCTGAAAGTGAAAGACCCACGAAAGAAACGAAGGAAAGGCGATAAAGATGTAAGATGGAAGAGTACATTGGAGAAGAAAATGAACAAGCTTAAAGGGTGGAAGAAAATAGCTGAAAGGGTTGCACTCAAATCCAAAGTTAAGGCACAAGCTTCTTCTCAGGTTATGAAACTTCCTTTAAAGTATTCTTCGTTAGAAATGTTGGTTTACTAATAGTATGTTCATCAGAAAACAAATGATGTTCTTTTGGAAAAAACCGAATGTTCATTATTATTAATAATTTTTTATTGCAAGCTTTCTTGCAAGTTCCCGAAGATGTCCATGTGGTTCACTCAATAGCTAATGGGTCTTCATTGGAAATATATTCCAGTGACCAATATGTTCCACTTAATATAACTGTATAGGTTTTATACCATCGTCCAATAATTTTTTGGTGTTTTAGGAGTCTTTATTATGTAATGCCTCATTTTGCGCACAATGGACGTAGTGTCCGTAGATGACCCATTGTTCATTAAAAAAGTTTCAGAAATGAATTAAAGTTCATTACTAATAAACCAATAATCATTGATGGTTGTGGTAATCTTAATTACTTTATTGACTCAATTTTCACAATATGGTGAATTTCAGCTTCAAATATTCATACACTCAGCAATAAATGAACATAAAATTGTTTATTGGGAACATATTATATTCACTAACTTCAAACTATAATTGAAGAGTTGTTCATTAGTAATGACCACAACATGTGAATGTTCATTGTAGCTTGTGATATTATTCATTAGTTATTTTAGTCTTTGTAAACATTCTGGTTGATTGACATTCCAAATACTCATTACAAACGACTATATTGTTCATTGATTACACAAATGTGAACTTATAGAATGTTCATCACAAATTCAGAATGTTCATTCAATGTAACAATCAGAATATTCTTAAAACTGACTAGAATGTTCATTTTGTAACTTACAATATTCATTAAAACTGAATAGAATGTTCATTCATCATACAATAATTTAAGCGTGTGCACCATATACTTATTGCATAAATACTGAGAGCATCTTAACAATAGAGGCCCACCTTTTTTTCCCCATATTGTTGCCCATACATTTCAATGGAGTAAATTTCTTTGGAAAGCTTCATGTATGGGAGTTGATACCACATTCACATGTCTCCTAATGTTTCAATCGTCTAGTTTCAGTGATCTAGTCAAGCAGACCACATTCACATTGTAGTATCCAGCCAATACATATATTACTGGATACACCAGGACCAGGTGTACCAGTTTATCTACAACTCTTTTAAAAGAGCTACTAAGTCTTTTATACGTGAACTCCTAGGCCTTTAAAATGAATAGAAGTTGAAAAAGAACAACATAAAAAAGAAATCACAGTTATAAGTCTCTAAAAGCTAAGAATGAGATTCTGAAGTTTAAAAAATCAACAAATCAGACTTAAAAATGAAATACATTAGTCCGGTGTACGAGTACGCCGGCTGTACGCCATTTTTGTAATGAAGTATTAAAAAGCTTGTAGGCAATTGGTCGAAGTTGTTTACTTCCTCCGTTTCACAATACTCGCGACATTAGCATAGTAACCATTATTCATCTACCAATCTTATGTTATATTTTTTCACAAGTGTATAAGAAAAAATATAGCTAAGTGGGGTCTTATTTGATTCGTCTTAATGCATGCTATCATAATACTTATCAATAATTAGAGATATTAAGGTTTAAAGTATTGCATTGGATAGTGTGCAAACAAAAAACGTTGCGAGTGTTGCGAAACAGAGGAATTACTTATTTTCTTTTGGATTATTTCGATTTTATAGTTAGGCTTATGCTTTTGGGGAGCTCTCTTCTAGTACTCTCATTATTAGTAGTTACAAGGGTCTATCTTTTGATAGTCTCAACATTGTTTCCCTTCCCCAACCTGACTTATAAGTAAAAATTATCATATAAGGGTTTTTTAGAACTTCAGCTTTGAATTGCTTCTGGCTATAATATACTATATAAATATAAGACTTTCCAGTTTCCATTAATGCTAGGAATGAGTCTCCTGGACGTTCTCATAACAAGAACACAACCTACCACAAATACATTGAGAATACGAATCAACGTTCACTACAACAACTTTGATCTATATGCATTATCCAAAATGAAGGCAATGCGTGACGGTGAGCATGGTCTAAGGCTACTATCTAGTGAACACAATCGCCCAGGGGGAACATATAACCATGCCAAAAAAGACTCTAGTAGATACGTATAGAGTATCCCGGCAAAGAAAATATTACCTTGGCAGATGGCCTCTAGGAGGACTGGATAACATTGATGTTCGTTCTCAAAACTTGCTTATCTCAATTAAACTGCAGCCAGGATCTTTCTTCATTGTTTTAGATCTTAGAACTACTTGAGACATCTCCTTGCCCTCCCAATCACCCATGGAGGAGTACAAGTTTGACATAGAACATAAGTGACCAACATCTGTGGCATCTAGTTTAAGTAGTTGCTTGTAAATCTCAGCTCCCACCTCGGTGTTACCATAGACTCTACATGCACTCAGTAAAGCACCATAAACCCCAGAATTAGGCTGCAATGGCGTCTGATCTATCACCAAATTAGCCTCATCAAGTTGTCCCGAACGACCAAGTAAGTCCACTAGACAAGCGTAATGCTGCAAATTAGGAAGTATGCCCCTCTTCTTGACCATATGATAGAAAATCTGAAGACCTTCAACAATCATACATACCAGCATGGCTGCATGCAGACAAAACAGAAACAGAACTAGATTCATTTGGGTTAAACCCCAAGTCTTCCGTTCTCCGTAGGAGACTAATTGCTTCATTACCATATCCATTCACTCCCATAGCTCTAATCATAGAATTCCAACACGTAATATCCTTTTTCTCCATTCCGATAAAGTAGCCTTTCATGCTATCTAAATCACCACAATTTGCATACATGCCTTGGAGAGAGAAGGTAGAAAAGGGGGAAAAGTAAGGGAAGATGGGAAAGTGAGGAAAACTAGTAGGTCCACCCTATTAAAAAATACTAAAAGCATGTCACAAAATGAAATAAAGCACAATGCATGATAAAATACGAAACATCCTATTGAGGAAAATGCACAAAAAATACGAAACGGAGGGAGTAGTTAATTTAAGTATGTTTATGCTTTTGTTGTTGTTGTTAATATGATTTACTTCAATAATCTTATAAGGTATATAATGAATCTAATTCACAATAAAATTATATTAAAATTAAATGGATTTTTTATTTTTTGAAAAGTCGTTGCTATTGTCTATTCAAGTTGTTTTGTTATTGTGTCTATATATTTTTATTAATCAGTCTATAATTTATTAGATCTATTAATTTAGATGTATGAAGTAAAGGTAAAAATTTAACAGAGTAAAAAAGAAAAAAATACATGTGTCACATCCTTATTAAGATTATCCAGCCGAAAAAATTTCCTATTTTTACATATATCAAATTTTAAAAACTTTAGCTGATGAGCAATATCCTCTCTCTTCACCTAATTGGAAAGTTTGAATCTTCCATAGTATTAGTAACAAAAACCCAAGAAACCCAAGATAAGATCTAAAACACACAACAAACAGGGGTGAGTAAGAGAAAGAGAAGAAATGGTGGTAATGAGCCTGGTTAAACCTCAACAAATTTCCCCTCTCTTTACCTTTGTTTCTCCTTCTTCAATTCTTCCCAATTCCAATATCTCCTCTCTCAATCTTCCCTTCCATTTCCTCAATCCACCATGTCTGAAACGAAGCTCAATTTCACCCCCTCCTCAAAAAACCCTTCAATTCAATGCTTCAGCTAGTAATAATACTACTAATTCCGTCCAACAGTCAGAATCAGGTAAAAATGTGAGCTTTATTGATGATGATGATGATGATGAAGAAACAATGGAATTGCAAAGTTTTGATAATGAATGGGATGGTAATGAAGCTAGGAAAAGTCTTAATTTACAATTCGAATCGCCGGTGGTGGAGGTGACGGAATTGGAGGAGTTTCCGGAGAATTGGCGGCGGTCGAAACTAGCATGGCTTTGTAAAGAGTTGCCTTCTTCTAAACGACCTACTCAATTTCGTCTTCTCACTGCTCAGAAGAAATGGATGCGCCAGCCGGATGCTACTTATATTGCTCATCATTTTCTCCGCATTCGCCTCTATGATCCCGCCTTTTCGGTATATAATTCATTTGCCTTATTTTTACTGAACTGAACTTACTTCAGGTAAACTTATGTATGCTGAACTGAACTGTTTTTCTTTGTAGTTACTGTTTTGTACAGAACTGAACTTATTTGTACTAAAGTGAACTTATCTATGCTAAATTGAGCTTATTTTTACTAAACATGTATAGGGCCTTATATTGATAAATATTGTTTCTAATGATAGAAGCAAAGTGTACATTGATAGTACTACGGGCAGCTGAATTAAACTGAAATGAACAGTGATATGTGAGAGTAGAAGTATTGTCAAGAGCTGAACTGAAAATAAGTTGGGGAGATTAGGCCTATGGCAAATTGTGATTTAATAGTGAAATCTTTTGTGTTTTGTCTTCCTGTTGCAATGGCTGAAACCCATGTAATCCAACTTCGCTTGATCAATCTCTTTATCATAGAATACAAATTGGTCTGATTATGGTTATCCTAATATTAGTTTGATGTTTGGACTTTGGAGGTTAGGTGGTGATGGGTTGTAGCATAGAATTTCATACCCGCAATGTACTTAATAATAATATGCCTGTTCCTAGAGTTACTCTGTTTTCTCCATCCAGTGTAGTGTTAGGAGATCAGAGGCTTACCTTCGAAATCGATGTTACGCATAATGAACTATTGTACTCACCAATGTATCAATGTATGTCTCTCGATCCTAAAGTGTAATATCTGTATTTGCTTATTGCATCATTTTGCTGTCAAGAATCAAATGTGATGGACCTTTGAATACCATTACTCTCGAATGTGAAAGCAAAGGCTACAAATGCTACCACAATACCACCCCAATGGTTCATCTATTGTCCTTGTTCTCATCTTGGCCTTTTGCACTTTTCGCTAGTATGCCTATAAGAGTTCTGATCTACAGGTCATTGCTTCAATTATTTATTTGTAGAGTAGACTGCTTTTTTGGTTTTTCTAGTAAACTATATAGATAATTTAACTACTTGAGCCGTGATTCATGTTAGCCGACCCCAAATCATTTTGGGAATAAGGCTTTGTTGTTGTTGTTGTTGTTGTTGTAGTAGTAGTAGTAGTATAACTAACTATCCATCAAATGTTGCAGGTGTACAAGTGGATGATCCAGCAACATTGGTTTCGATTTGATTTTGCGCTGGCTACCAAGCTTGCTGATATCATGGGTAGGGAGAGGAAGTTTATGAAATGTCGGGAAATATTTGACGACATAATCAATCAGGGGCGAGTTCCTTGTGAATCAACATTTCATATCTTGATTATTGCGTATCTCAGTGCCTCAAGTGAAGACAGTCTGACAGAAGCATGTGATATCTACAACCGCATGATACATTTAGGAGGCTATCGCCCTCGGCTTAGTCTACACAATGCTCTCTTCAGGGATATTGTTAGCAGGCCTGCAAGTTCCGTGAAGCAGTATCTTAAACAGGCAGAATTCATTTTCCATAATCTTGTAACCTGTGGATTAGAGATACACGATGATATCTATGGTGGTCTCCTTTGGCTCCACAGCTATCAGGATACCATTGACAAAGAGCGAATGTTATTTCTGCTAAAGGAGATGCATCAACGGAGAATTCCAGAGAGCAAAGAGACTCTGCTATCCATTTTGAGGGCCTGTTCTAAAGAGGGTGATGTGGATGAAGCAGAAAAGACCTGGCTCAAGCTTCTAAAGTGTGATGGTGGCATTCCTTCTCAAGCTTATGTGTACAAAATGAATGTCTATGCTAAGGTCGGGGATTCCTTGAAATCTTTGGAGATATTTAGAGAAATGCAGGAGTCATTTGGGTCGATTAATATCTTGGCGTACCAGAAGATCATAGAGATCATGTGTAATAATCAAGAGGCCGAGCACGCAGAGTCTCTTATGAGGGAGCTTGTTGGGAGCGGTCTGAAGTCTCTCACACCTTCTTATGTGGATCTTTTAAACATGTATTACAAATTAAGCTTACATGATAAAGTTGAGTCCACCTACTTGGAGTGCCTTGGCAAATGCCGCCCAAATCAGACCGTATATGCTATCTACTTGGACTCATTAGTGAAAACTAACAATATGGAGAAGGCTGAAAGCATCTTCAACCAAATGTTAGAGAATGACACTATTGGTATAAGCAGCAGGTCATGTAACACGCTATTACGCGGGTACTTATGTTGTGGGGATAACATTAAAGCTAAAAGACTATATAAGTCCATGCGTCAGAAGAATTATGAGATTGAGTCCTCTTTGATGGAGAAGCTGGAGGTTCTTTTCAGCTCTGACAAGAAGGTTGTCATAAAACCTGTCAACTTAAAACTAACTCCAGAACAAAGAGAGATCATGGTAGGTTTGCTGTTGGGTGGCTTACAAATTGCGTACGCAGGGGAAAGGAAGCTACATTTTGCCTGTTTCAAGTTCAAGGAAAATTCTGGTACACATTCTATGTTAAAAAGGCACGTGTATAACAAGTTCCATGAATGGCTGCAACATTCCAACAACAGCTCATTTGATATTCCTTCAACATTTTTAACAGTCCCACATACTTGTTTTGGCTTTTATGCCCATCAGTTTTGGGGAAATGGGAGGCAAAGCGTTCCCAAATTGATTCACCGATGGTTGTCACCACGTGTTCTTGCTTACTGGTTTATGTGTGATGGATATACAAAACCAAATGGAGACATTTTGTTGAAGGTGAAGGGAAGCAAGGATGATGCGGAGAGGGTGTTCAAAGCATTGAAATCGAAGTCATTGGAGTTTAGGATTAAGCAAAAGGGCAAGGTGTTTTGGTTAGGTTTCATGGGAAACCATTCTATTGCCTTTTGGAAACTTATAGAACCCTACCTTTTAGGTGACATACAAGACTTTGTAAAAGCTAATGAAGAAACCTCAGAGAATTTAACCGAAGAAAAGCCTAGTATCCTGGTTAAGTAATGTGTCTGATGCTAACAGTGAGGAGCTTCATTCAGGTTTGTGCGATTGTGATGATTCTTGAAGACTTGTGTCGGTTCTTCCTGGCTGTCCTCAAACCTCTATATGTATTTGCAAGATGGCGTATTCGTACGTGGATCAGCTGTTTTGAGAACAATGCTTCAAAATTGCACTCGGCTTGAATATATGCTGCACTGCATATGTTGGAGGCTCTCTCTTTGTTGATACTTGTATGAGCAATACAAGGGTTGTACAATGTACATAATGAAAGTGTATGTGTAGAGATTTCAGCTTGTTACTTTAGATAGGGGCAAATTTAGTTCACATATAATGCTGACTTGCTGATACCATCATGTTCAATAGAAGTGCATTGTGTTCCTTTGCCTTAGTCAGGGAAACGTAATTTGATGTAGTAAAAGAGAGTCTCACAAGTGTTTTTTTGGAGAAATGTAATACATCCGTTGTTTGATATCTATCTTGAAATATTCGGAAAAAAAAATTAAACTTAATCACTTCTTATATAATAACAATACTCTACGAGTGTAGTTCTGAAGATACGACTACTTGAACATAGAAGTGGAGAAAAGATGTCATCGCCAAGCTTGCTTGGTATAGTTGATTGAGATTTGTTTTGTAATCTTAAGGTGGAATCCTCTCAATTGTCGTACTTGGAGTTGAAGGGTAGAATTTCCCTTATCTTATACTTTCAATTACCTTACTGCAAATGCTATACCAAAAATATCGTGCTAGATCAGGTTTGTACATGGTTATGATAAAGGCATAACCATTTTTTTGAATATCATAATCGAAAGAGTCTTATTGACCTCGTGGAACAAGTTTCTATGGTAAACTACTAATTGACTCGGGCGATTTAAGTCCTTTACATGTATTTCTACTACAATTATATTATTTGAATAAATAAAATTGTTCAAGAATGAAAATACATTTTAAAAAACAAAAATATGATTCACTAGTGATAAGTCTTGATTGGATAAGTCTTTTTGTATGCATGAGGCTATAAAAAAATGTGTGTTTTGGGTGTTTTTGGACTTTGGCTTAGTATCAACAACACTCGACCCAAACCCGAAATCGTTTTGTTAGTTTTAATGGTTGTTAAGTTCGTCATCCAATTTACGCCACCACAACATTTTCCCACTTTTGAATAAACCCAAGTGTCAAACCAAACCAAACCAAACTCTTTCCTTTCTTTCTTTCTCTTACAATTTCCAAACTAACAAACGGATCGGTCCGAATAACCGGAAATGGTATCGGACTCAGAGCTCGTAACCCGGCTCCACGAAATCTTACGGGCGTCGGACCTAAACACCACCTCAGCTGGCGCCGTGCGCCGCCAACTAGAAACCGATTTCGGCGTTGATTTATCTGATCGGAAAAAGTTTATAACTGAACAAATTGATGAGTTTCTTCAGTCTGATGAAATCAATGGCGATAATGTGAATCAACAACAGGAGCAGGAGGAGGAAGAAGAGGATAATGAAGACGGCGGCCGCGGAGAAGGCGAAGAAGAAGTAAAAGAGGAGGAAGAAGATGAAGATGATGATGATGATGAGAGTGATGAACAAAGTAGTAGCAAGAAGAAAAGGTTCAACATTTTCTACTTTGTTTTTATTAATTTATGCTTTTTTTGTCTTTGTCATAATATAGTGGATAAAGGATTCTTTGAATTGTTATTACTATGAAGAATTAGAAAAGAGTTATGTTTGGTTCGGAGCAAAACGTTTTCCGAGGTTTTGGTTTGTAAGGAGTGGAAAATAGTATGTTCGGGAAGATTTTCCGTCCAATTAAATGGAGCCTAAATGTTTGGATATTACATGATTCTTTATAGAAGAAATGAAAGCAGAGCCACAAATTTGAAGTAATATTAATTGGTGGTGTTTTTTTACTTAGCATTATCTTTGACTTGCTTTGCATGTGCTGATTTACAATAGGAATAAGTTCTGTCTTGAAGGACTTTGATTCATGCTTTACAGGATTATAATTTATATGTTCTTCTGATGTTTTTGGAATTTAAGGTGCTCTATGCTTCCATTTTTGGTTTATAATGATTTAATTATTTTCTGGAAAAAATACATGAATATGTCCCAACTTTCACCAATATTCCTGTGAAAATTTTCAATTTTTTAAATTGGAATAATCCCAAGTTTTGGGGAGACACTATCAAAATAAGCCAAACGATTAATTTTTTATATAAGATACACCTAAAATGGATTAGGCGAAGGTAAGATGTATACGTTTGGATTATTTTAAAACCCGAAAACTTAGGGATTATACATGAATAATAAAAAATTGGAATTATTTTGAGAAATGGATGAAAATTAGCATTATCGAAGTCCGAAAGTCTTGAGGTTAGACATTTGTGTACACCATGATAAGACCAAAAGAAGGTTTTAACTTGAAATATTACAATGAAGGTTTTAATATAATAAGGTGTTAAAATTTTGAAACCTTACATACGGTCTATCCATATGCTTATAGATAGACTGTCGATCACAAGTCTTGTATATTTGAGTACATATGCCTTCTTTTATCTCAAGTTTTTCTGTTTCTTGCTTTCTGCAATTTTAATCATGTCTTCTATATACAAAAACTAGGTCTAAGGATGAGACGAAGAGAAGAGGAACTGGCTTTACCAAATTGTGTAGTATTTCCCCCCAACTCCAAGAATTTGTGGGAGTTTCTGAGATGGCTCGAACTGAGGTGAATATCAACTATTTTTTCATCTCAATCATGTTAATCAGGGTTGCCGGACTTTCAGTGTGTAAATTGTGGATTATGTATTGCCAAATTCCGATTGGCTTCAGGTAGTTAAGAAACTCTGGGCCTATATCAAAGAGAAGGATTTGCAAGATCCAAATAACAGGCGTAACATAAAATGTGACGAGATGTTGCATTCCATTTTTCGTGTAGATACTATCAACATGTTCCAGATGAATAAAGCCCTCTCTAAGCATATATGGCCACTGGAGTCGGAAGAAGGTATATGTCTTGTTTGGTGATCATCTATCATTTTTCGTTATTTTGTTTAATCTAACTCTTCTGGCATGTAAGAACTGCTGTAAAGCTCATATAACTTCTCTTTAGGTTTGACTGTTGTTTAGACCTGAATTTCTACCTTGCCTAAGGCAACATCCTTTTTAAAAGCATTGGTGTATTGATGATGTTGATGCTGGTGTAGATAAAAAGAGAGGGGAAGATGCATCTAGTGGGTCAAAGACAATGGAGACTACAATAAAAGAATCTAGGAACATAACACTGTAATGCAAATAACATAGTTTTGCATGGTGGATCAGGAGTTCAGATTTTTTTTTTCCCTAATCCTTATTAATGGAGAGCTGTATTTTTCTTTAGTGCTAATATCTTCTGCTGATGTTTTCTAGACGAGTTGTCTACACTGCTTCTTAAGGCTTCATAGGTGCCTGGATATGTAGTTTTGCATATAAGTCTTGCACTTTGCTCTTTGCCATGGTTCTGCTTGTGGTGCCATCATATGTTGTTTGTCCTTATAAAAGTGAGAAATGATACAAAACATTGAACATGAAACCAGAGTTTTTAATATATTCACACCAGTCATAAATGATAGAATATTTGAAAGATGACATCTACATGACTTATAGAAAAGACACCTTGTAAAAATGACATAGAGCTTGAACGACATCATGGTTTGAAAAAGGACAGTTGTTAGAATGACACAAGCTGCTTGAAAATTGAGACTTAAATGATTTGAATTTTTAAGCTGTGTCATTTTTCAAAGATTCCATGTCATTTATACAAATTTGATTTCATTTTTATAAGGGTCGCGCACCATGGTTGGGGCCTCGGGAGGGGGGGGGCATGGCTGTGGCTTCATGTTTCGAGATGTGCATATGGTTAGCATTTCCTGCAATGTATCTACTTTAACTTGGCTGCTGATGGTTCCATTAAACTTGCTTATATAACTTTCTGACATTGGCCTTTTACATTTCTAGATCGTTCAACTGATTCTCCGCCTCCAGAAAAGAAGCAAAAGCGTCATAAAGATGAAGGTGATATTTCGACACTCTTAAAAATAGGCTGTTAAATGTTGGCTACATCTTGTTTTAGTTGATACCCATTGCTTTTGCGTTAGTATGAATGATCTCGATCTTGTTTCCTATTGTATTTACATAACCTTCTGGCTGATTAAATCACTTAGATATGGAAAAATCAAAGAAGAAAGAGAAGCAGAAAAAGGGAGGCGTCACTGGTTTTCTTATACCCCTACAACTGTCCGAAGCTTTTGTGAAGTTCCTTGGCACTGGCGAAACTACCCTTAGTAGGTCTGATGCTGTCAAGAGAATTTGGGACTACATAAAGCAGAATCAGCTCCAGGTATGGTATCTCTTGCCAAAACAGCGATGATCTTTTGTGTACTTTATTTTCTCCTTTTTCAGTGGGGGCTGGTCGTGACGGCCTTAATAATCTGTTATAGCATGTGGGATACTGTGCAAGCTAGATGTTCACCAGTGAGCCAGTGACCAGAAAAAATGCTGGTTCTTTTACATCAAATTGTGTTCTTCTAATTCAGTCATGTTGAAATATGCTTGAATCTTTAAGTAGTCGAGTCAGAGCACTTTAGAGGTCTTGGCATTATGCAACTCTTACACTCGAGGCTTTTAGTATGCTGTTCCTCGGCTCGTACTAGTTGGCAATTTCTAACTAGTAATTTAACGCATTAATTATGCTGCAAGATTTGATGGCTTTTGGTTGAAAGTATAAGAAATGGTGGAAACTGTCGAGTATATTCATTGTAGTGTTTGGATGAGTTTCAAGGAGGCTAGAAGTCATTGCGGGTGTGTGGCACGACTTTTGAGGCGAAGAAACAAGGCAGAGCTTCAGCGAATTTCAAGAGTTATTTTTTGGGCTCGACTTCTCATCGCCTTCGATTTAAGAACCAACTGATTTAGGGAAACCAAAATAAGAACCAAATTTGATTAGATGATGCTAGTTTCTAGTAGGAAACAATCACTTAAGTGGTGTAATTGTATTTGAGTAGGAAGACGGGTTGTATCATTGGATTGTAGAGTGCAAATGCATGCACAAATGCATGCGTAAGCTACTAAGCTGCCCTTGACAAGTATTCAAGTGAACCCTCTCTGATCCCTAAGATAGCTTGGATGAGAAGGAAAGTGTGTAATCATTCTAAAGACGTGTAATTGGGCAATAGATGTTATAGCTTCTCTCTCCTATTTGTTGGCTATTTATAGGCAGTTGGTATTGTCATTGGTCCCACTCGTTTGGTATTCGTGAATTGGTTTGGCTGTTGGGCATATCTCCTCTATTCTAGAGTTTCTTTAGTTGTTCTCCCTTTAATGACCTTGGGTTAGTGAATGTGATGGCCATTTAAGCACCCAAACAACTCCCACAACGGGCCTTGTTTATTCTTGGGCTAGACCAGCATTTGAAGGGTTTAAGGGTGACTGTTTTGAAATTCAAATTGGGGTTGTAGATCCCTGAGCTCATCAAGTGCGCCTTGAACATGGATTCTTCGGAAGTTTGAACTGTTGCCCTTTGGGACACCATTAGTGTTTGAATCATTTTGAGGAGAGAGTAAACATATTTTCTTCTCATTATTGCACGTCCTTTGCAGTGATGACATGTTTGGTAGGATGCATTATGAGTGGTTTATGTTGTTGCACGTCTTGGGTTCGGGTTCTGTGAGATAGGATTTCAAGCGTCTTCGGGTTTGAGGATTTTTTTTTGGTGTTTGCATTCGGTTCACCCTTCGGGCTACATCCGAATCGAGGCCAAGTTCGGGGTTTGAGAATTATGTATAGAGGATAGGATGTATATGACTAGTCATATCTCATATGTATGTCATTGCTGTGTGTGGTTTTCATTAGAGTTTAAAAACATTTTGGATTAGATTTAAGATTATCGAGAGATTTGTAGTGTCTTGTATGGTTTTAAAATCGGGACTCTACCGTAGGATCGTAAGATGTTATAAGTGCAACGAAATGCCGTAAAGTGGAATATAGTTCGCAAAGCATCTGGCTTATTGGTAATCTCCCATTCCCGTCGTCGAGAGACTTTTCTAACTATAGCAATACAAAGATGGTCATATGATTAAACTTAAGGTTCTATGCGGATTCTAGGTATTGTCTTAACTAGCAATAACTATACAAATTCGAAAAAACAACTGCTCCCTCAGTTTCTTTTTGTTTGTCCCATTTACTGTAGCTTTTAAAGCCAAGAAAGTTGATATCATAGGCATGTGTGGGGGAAAAACAATTAAGGAGTCCACTTATTTTATAGCAAATGTGGTGAATTAAGTAGGTAAGAGAAAATTGTAAGATACATGTGGAACTAAAAGTGATAAAGTAGGAGTAGATGGGTAGTATATTTTTCTTATATAGGGAAAGATGAAAAGGTAGGACAAATAAAAGAAACGGGCAAAAACGAATAGTAGGACAAACAAAAAGAAATGGAAGGAGTACTTTTTACTATTCTTGGCTTGTTAAACTTATTAAATGAGTGTAATATCTTGATTATTCATGTTACGATATGATCGTGAGAGCCTCTTTCGATTTTCTGACAACCTTTCGTCACACATTTTTCATAGTCCTAGTGCGTTGTTTAGGTTTTCTCTTGGTTCTCGGGTTTCGGGTGAAATAAGCCTCACACCCCCATGTAAGTAGATTTAGATTAGATAACGAAGCCCAAAGTCGCTTGAATTCCTATGTGACAAATTAGAAAGCTTTAGATCCTAACAAATTCTTTTGGCTTGCTATACTTGTTTGTTGCATAATTAGAAAGCTTTAGGTCCTAACAAAATCTCCATAATGGTTGATGCTGGATCTAATTTTTTGCAATACCTCTATGCGAAAAATGTTGAAGAACGAAGAGACTATAATTGTCTTTAGCCTGGTTGCTTGATTTCATGTTTCGTTTCAGTCAGTCAAATAAATTCTATTGCTTTTTTAATGTTATTCATGTTTCCTTGTTACTATATATATACCACTCATGTTGGAACTCCTTTTTTGCACTCTTTCTAATAACTTTCCAAATTTTGTTATTATCTGAATTGTACTATTGGACAACCAGAAATAGAATCGAAAATTTTTACTAGCTTTGATGGTTTAGAGAAAGTTGCAGACTCTCTAAACTCTCAACTATTGGATTCACAGTGTTGGTCTTATATAAAATGTTCTTGAACATTAAACTTGTGCTGGAAACTTCTAGTTGTTTATCTGCTTCAAATATGGTGCCATTAGATGCATCCTACGAGCTCCTCACGTTTGTCGGGGTTTGAGGAGTTACTATGATTCTGTTTCTCTTAGCCTTTGACTATAACATAGTTTTTTCTCTTTTTGGTATACTTTACCAATAATAATAATGATGCGGCCTACAGTGAACCAGCACTCAAGAACACTAATGAATGCAAAGGCATCAGCATAGGAATGCTTCCATCTTCTAGGAAGAGTTCAGATCCCCTACTCTTCAAATGCAGTATCCGTTCACGAAACTTAGCCTACAAAGTTTAGATCTGAAATCGTTGCATCTCTATCATGCTCATCACAATCACGAGCAAACTTAAAGACAATATAACTAACAACTGCTTGAGGACTTAAACATGATTAGATAAGACACTGCTATTCCTTTGAACCCACATACTATAACCTGTCTCAGTAATTCGCTGGACATAAACCCTTGCTGCTGCTGTATTTCTTTTGTTGTGCTTCAGAGCCTCTGTGATTTCTTAACAGAAATTTCTAGGCTGATACTGCAATCCACACGTACTCAAAAGTTGAGTCTGAGACAGTTTGTGTTGGAAACTTCTATAGTTTATCTGCTGTAAATTTGGTATCATAAGTTAAGTCTTGATGCATCCTATGAGGGCCTCAGCTTTGTTGGGGTTCAAGGAGTTGTGCATAGTCTACGATCCTGTTTCTCTTAGCCTTTGAGTAGTGAAATTTTTGGTGACTTCACCCAAAATAAGAAGGTTTAGGCGGGCCTGGACTTTTGTTAACTTTGCTGAAAGCGGACCAGTTGTAGTTGTCTGTGTATGCAACTTCTGAATTCGATTGAGTAGTGAACTGAATCAAAGTTGCGTGGATCTTTTACTTAGCTGTTCTGTAGCAGTCAATTGTTTGAGTTTTGACTAAGACATGCCTGATGAACGCTGCTTCTATGTTTGTATTGTAGGACCCTTCCGATAAGAGGAGAATATTGTGTGATGAAAAGCTGAAAGAACTGTTTGATGTGGATTCTTTCAACGGATTTACAGTATCAAAGTTTCTAACCGCTCATTTAACGAAGGTAGAGCAATGAGCAAAGCAATAACATTGGTAGTAGTTCACCCTGCAAGGTAGGTGAGCAATTTTGTCGAAGTGCAGCATGTTCGTGTATACAAAGTTGAGTTAGTAGTGAGAATGAGATGCAGGTTTGGTAGGGTAGTGAACAGTTGTATTTTTTTCCCCTTTTGCTGCCCCGCTTGACATTTGTGGATGTAAGTAGCTTTTGTTGTTAGTTAAATAGAATATCTTGTAAGCTTCTCGACTGACTACTGAGGCCGAAACTTGACTTTGCTTTTGCATTTCCATGGATCATTAGGAAGACATTATCACTAAGCTAATCTTTTGATTCATATTAGCCCCACATTGTTCTAGGCAAAGACCCCTGAGTTTGGTTGGGTGGAAGATGAGTTATGTTGCATGATTTTACCCCATCTCAGATTCGCGGTGATGGGATTAACATGCATTCCTCGTTTACGGAATTGAATAATAGGGAGGGTAGATGACTTTGTCATTCAATGCAGAGCCCAAGGTATGGTGTCTGTGGTGCATAATATGGTACGAGATCCTCTTATTTACTCCCTGTTGTAACAGTGACAGGAATTCTCGGAGATGGGTAAGTTCTTAATCATTTCGAATTATATAACGCGGACACTAATTGTGAGCTTTATACCAAGACTGTTTGTATAAAGTGTTAGGAAGAAGAGAGTGATTTTTTCCCTTAATCTCTATTATCTAAGAGAAGAGGGATTGGACACGAGAAGGAAGAAATGAGACTGGAAAGGGTTCATTTTTCTTCCCTTAATTCATTATATTCTTCCGAAATATTTGAAAGAAAAGTGCAAGCTATTCTTCCCTCCTGTTCTTCTCCTTCCCCCTCTTTGTCCTTACGTTATGTCTTCTGACTGACTTCCATCCAAAGTGTAATCAACAAAGTCATCCATTTTCTTTATGATTTTATGTACATGCGACTGCAAGATGGCTATATCACTAATTGTAGTTGCTAACAGTTGCGTGGGCCTTGAGCCCTTATCAAGCTAGCAAGGGGAATTGCTTGATACTGTGGCCATGTGTGAACGCTCGTTGTAAGCCTTCTCTAAGGCCCAGATATGAGTTTTTTTCTTTTTTTTTTGGGTGGGTAAAAATCTGATATAAATCGGTAATCTAGACATTTGATTGTAAGTCTTGGGTACCACTCTCATTCCCTCTAGCCGGATTCGATTTCAAGTTTTGGGTACTACTCTCATTCCCCCACAAAACATCCACCGATATGAGTTCATTAGCTGATAGATACTAATACTATCAATATAAATTTTTTGGTACTAGTTTATCTTTTACTTGGGTTTTTGTTTCGTTTCATCATGTTAAAAAATAAATAGAAATTTGTGAGAAAGGACCTTTGAAATTGACCACTTTGTGAGAAAGGACCTTATTTTTTTGGCATTTAAACACTTTAAAAATTAAAAAAAAAATTGTGTGAAGGGACCAAACTGATACTTATAATCTAATTAAACACAAATTACATATTAATAAATAAATTAAAACTAATTATACCTAATTACAACTAATTATACCTGAGTAAAACTAAATATACTTACTTAAATGTTAAATCTGATCATTTCGGTGATAGGATGGTTGATTGGGCGGTTTTGGTACAAATAGGATTATACACCTACCGTGCGCACGGTACACCCGGATTGAAACTGGACAATACCTCATGTATTAAACGCGTGCAATAGGAACATGCAAGCAGCTGAGCTCAGTTGGTCATGCGTGTTTGACAGAGATGCATGTATATTGGTGTTGGTCATGGGTTCGAATCCCCTACCAAGCATTTATTGTTTTCTTTTTCCCACATTCTTTTCTTTTCAATCTCATTTGTTCCTTCCACAATCTTTAATTTTTACTATAGTCCTCCTATCATTTTTAAAAATATATATTATATTATTGTATTCTTGTTTCTTCCATAGTCTTACTTCTTATTTTTTATTTTTTTATTTTTTGCATATTCTTGTACTATGCTTATTATTTCTAAATTTCTAAATATTTTATTTTTCGGATTGAATATATAGTTATTTTAGGTTGACTTTTATTTTTATCCTCCAATATATCACTAGAATGAGCAATACAAATTTTATATATGATTTAATGAGCAGCAAAAATTTTGTTCTGATCTTTAGTGAGTTAAAATAAAATGCTCATTCATAAAATGAGCAGTTTTGTTTTACTCATTTGATCAAATGAGCAGTTTTATTTTTACTCATTTGATCAAATGAGCAGGTTTATTTTAATATGAACAGAAATCAATATGCTCATTTCAACAAATGAACATATTTATTTTACTCATTTTGATCAAATGAGCATTTTATTTTGTCTTGAAGTGAAATCAATCTCCTCATTTTGACAAATGAGCATTTCTGTTTAGATCTGAGCAGTTTTATTTTACTCATTTGATCAAATGAGCAATCTTTTTGCACAGGATGATCAGTAAACATGCTGATCTTGAGTGAGGTAAAATAAATATGCTCGTTCACAAAATGAGCTTTTACTATGACTTTTTTTTCTTTTTTTCTTTTATTTTCCACTCTCTAACTTTTTCTAAATCTTTTTTGAATGTGAAGGAATAAAAATTAAACAAACCATAGAATACCCAATTGGAAAAATAATGAAATGAGCAATATAGCTTTGAAATGAGTAAATATATTAATTAATACAAAAAGGTCCTTAAATGAGCAAAAAAAACTCTTAGAATATTGCTGATTTAATAAAATTATTAACAATACCACTGTATATTTATGAAATGAGTAAAAAATAATTTAAATAAATACAACATCCTTATAATGAGCAAACATTGTCTTATTTTACGGGTAGAATATACAATTATTTTAAATTCACTTTAATTTTTAAGCTTCCAATATATCACTAGAATGAGCAATACATAGTTCAAATGAGCGACGTATCTTAAATGAGCAAATTAAATATCTATTTCTAATGTCTTAAAATAAAAGGCAAATAGAGTCATAAAAAAAGAAAATAAACAACATTATTTTCAAATTTGTAGTAGCTTAACACTAGAATGTTGAAAATAAATAAATGAATAATTTATCTTCTAAATGAGCAATTAAATAATTCTTTATTGATTAGTAAACATGTATGTACTGTTTCACATTAACGAATATATTACTAAAAATGAGCATTATATATTTCAAATGAGAAATATATCTCAAAATGAGCAAATATATATTTTTTAATGTATTCAATAAAGGCCAAATAGAGTAATCCGTTATAATATAAGTAAATGAGCAATATTGTTTTCGAATGAGCAAATAGATTATACTTGAACTTGAAAATTAACTAATTGAGCATCACAACTTTCAATTGAGCAATATAACCTTTAGATGAGCAATGATATAATTCTTTGTTGATATGTAAATATGTATATACTATTACACATTTATGAATATATAAAAAATAAGCAACTTTGTTTTTTGATGTTTTTCAAGTGAACAATTGCGTGAATATGAAAAATAAGGGGGAAAAATAAACAAAACAAAATAAACTTTTAATAGAAAAAAGAATGAAAAAAATTAGGCTCAAGCAAACTTGAACCCGCGACCTCCTGCACATGAATAACCTTCAGCATCACTCCTCCAACCACCGAGCTAGGCATACTTTATTTGGATATTTCTGCGCGTAATGTATTTAACCCTCCACTTGAAGTTCGCGTTTATTACGATAATGCTACAGGGTGTACCGTGCGCACGGTACACCCGGGTGTACCATGCATGGTCTCTGTTTTGGTGGCTAGAAAGTTTCAATATACTTATTTAAACTAAGTATATATAGTTTTAATTAGGTAAAATTAGTTTTAAGTAGATATAATTTTTTTATTAATATATAATTAGTGTATAATTAGGTTGTAAGTATCAATTTGGTCCCTCATTGCAAACTTTTTTTCTTTAAGGTGTTTAAATGCCCAAAAAAAATTAAGGTTCATTCTCACAAAGTGGTCACTTTTAAAAGTTTTTTTCACAATTTTCTCAACAATAAATAAAAAAAGTCTTTTTGCCGATTATGAAGTCATTTTGGAACGTTATTTAGGTTGGCATCATTAACCATTATCTTGAAACAAGATGGAGAAGAGTGAAATTGCTTGCTTTGTTTATTATGTATTTTGTTAGTCAAAATTAATTTTTTTATCATGTTCATATCTAGTGATTATTGTATATGAAAATTGTAGTTATAAGATCTTGTTGAATTAGTTTTGTTATGTAATTTTAGAATCCTGAATTTCGGGGTGCGTCCTATTCATATATTTTTTCTTGAACTTTTCTTATCGGAATTTATTGGAACTTATTGAAAGTCATTTTATAAGGTGTTAGAACTTATTGAAACTTAACTGAATCTATTGAAGATCAATTTACAAGGTGCTCTAATTTATTGGAATCTTATCATAACTTATCCAAACGTATTGAAACTTATTCCTCGTCCTTTTTTAATGAATCTTGCTAATGAATGTCTCCCGAAGTGTCAATTAACAATCAATATATTTCTTAATAAGACATTAATATTGGAATAGATGTCAAAATCACGGATAGATCGGTGTAACTATTATTTATGTTAATTTGTTATTTCCACTTTTAGCTACATTATCTAACACCCTGAGAGCGTTCGTTAGCTTTTGTCTTTTTTAATTGTTGCATTTGAATTATGAACACTATCTACATGAAAATTTAATCATGTAAGATATTGTCTGATCCGTATACGTTACAAATTTTCATAAATGATTTTTATCTATAACTTAGATATCAATATCTGAATCATATCTCAAAATTGTGAAAAAGCAAATATATAGCTATTAAAAACGAAAAATGGAGCATTTAGACTGTAAAATTAGATAGACAATAAGGAAAACTATGGAGGCAAATGTTGGAGAAGGAATCTTGAATAAAAGGAGCCCACCAAAAAGCATAGAACGAGAATAAGGGAGAACATTGGTGCTGTCAGCTGTGTGTTGTATGCGGTGAAGGTGAACCGATTCCTCGACGATTTGGCTTTTGTGTCATGTCAAAATGTGGTAAAAGTGTCAAATACCCATTCAGCCGACACCTCCACGTTTGACTGAATTGCCGCATTCCTATTCCTATTACTATTCCTATTCCTATTCCCTCTCTTCCTTAATTCTGGTATTATCAGATTCTCCCTTGTCCACGAATCTTTGCACAACCACATTATTTCCTACTGCAATACTAGCTTTTTTAGACTCGTGCAAAAATGCACGAGAAAGTTTTTTGTAAATAGATTTTAAGTTATTATTTAAGAGATCGTAAAATTATAAACTAAGTTGAAGATGAATAATGTAAATTAATCTAATAAAAAAATTAATCAAGTTAAGAATATAAATAGACACAAACAATAATTTTGGTTCATTATATATAACATTTTCACAATATATAAGATAAGGTCGAATAAGGATTAATTAAATTCAATCGGTTTTACAAACTATTTTCAATACAGTGTCGGTTTATTAGAATAATAACTTTTCTTGTAGATTCAAAAACTCTTCGGGAGTTTTGTTAACCAACTCACGAACTACCCTGTCATACAAAATAAAACACTCATTCTTTGTTCCGTCAGATACAATAATCTTCAACCTAGATCTTTTGTGATAAAAAAAATTATCTAAAGTTATGAGGAGTATTTTGTACATTGAAAGTTTCAAAAAGTAGTGCAAATAGATAGTTACTAAGATTGGTTCTCTTAACAATGTATCTATCTTTTGGACAAAATTTGTCTTTACCATCTTTAATAACTTTAGTAGCACATCTTATGCAAGCTTGATACCACCACCCAAAATCAAAAATCAATGTTCACTATAGTTGCCAAACAAATAACTTTCCCAATTAATTACTTTTTTTTTTGTAATTTTAAAGTCATAAAGTTAACTAATACCTTTGAATTTCATATATTTCGCTAAGGCAACTAATTTCGGGATCATCTCGTATGCAAAAATTTGAATGCCAACTGAACGGGTATAAAATCATTTCTTACTTCTTGGCTATAAAGCTCCCTCGTTTCGCAAACAATAAACAAACGCGCGACAAATCTCATATTTGTCACATATATATCACCTATTTAAGTAAGGGATAACTATTATTGTATTTAAACAAAACGGTAGTATATTCAAACAGAATATTATACACATTAGACAATGATTTTATGGCAAAAGGATAGGTAATATGCTGATTGTACGTTTTGTTAACTCGTCATCAATACTTCCCACTTCAGTAGGAGTGAAATAGTCATTCCTTTCCCATACACGTATTATTCGAACCCTTATGGTGTAAAATTTCTTCACTTTACTTATTTCATCTATACTGATTATTTGACATAGACGATCCATTGTAGTTTTATTTTGAAAGAACTTAAATATGATTCTTGTAAAGTTGGGAAAATGCAAAACAAATTTGTTAAATATACTATCATATTTATACATAATATTAAGTAGGTAGTGACTTAATTAAAGGAAAAAGCTTCAAATAAGGAAATCTGAAAAATTACGGAAAATTTGTAAAAGTAAAATAGCAAAAAAGATAGCATGTTCATATAAAATTTAAGAAAATAATATGGATATTATGTTCTTCTAGAAAAATTAGATTATCTTAATTGCATTTAGTAGTCTTAATCTATTAGACACTCCTAAAATCTTCCTTAATTAAAGGAAAAACTTTAAATAAGGAAATCCTAAAAGTTGACATGTAGTATTGATAAATATGTTGATTATTATGGTGATTTTTTTGTAGGAGAATCGTTAAATATGCATATTAACTATTAAGTAGTGAAAAGTCAGATTATCTTAATTGTATTTAATAGCCCTAATCTATTGGATACTCCTAAAATCTTCAATAAGCAAAGGAAAAAACTTGAAATAAGGAAATCCTAAAACGTATAATAATAAATTGACAGATATGGTGATTTTTTAAGTGATTTTTTGTATGGGAATCTTTATTTATGTTTTTTTTAGAATTATTATTTATGGTGATTTATCTTATTTATCTTATAACTACATAATTTATGTGAATCTATATTTTGTGCGTGTTGCATTGTAATGTTTATGCTGGAAATTTAGGAAAATACTTAATGAGGGTCATACAATTGCTTCAATTTTCCCTTTCAGTGTAAAAATATTTTTTATTCTTTGATAATAAATTTTGAAACAACATCTGATAGTAACATTTTTTTATTCTTTGTATCAAATGTTATTATCGAAGAATTAAAAAATATTTTATTATCAAATGTTAACCTAAATAAAATTATAATGTCCATAATTAAACTAAATAAAATCAAGATACTTGAGTAAAAAATTTAAGCAGATGGATTATTATGGTTAATTGACCTAATAAAAATATTATGGGCTTGAATATCAAAAGCTAACGGCTAAATATTATTATTAATAAGTTATGACTTTATGTTTGATTATACTATAATATATTATATGATTATATTGTATGATATGATTTGAAACAATATAGATGATTAGCAAACTTATTAATCTTATGATAATCAATCACATTTTGAATGACAACTTTATACATATTATCTCCGTCTTTTCATAGGGACGTTTGCCTTTCCACACGGTTCAAGAAAAATGTGCAAAAGTAAGAGAGAAGAATGGTAAAAGTAAGGAAAAAGTAAAAAGGTAGAGAGAAGGAGAGAAGTGTAATAATTAAGTGAACCAACCTACCATTTATGGTAAAAGGTAGAAGTGTCTCAATTGAATAAAAAGACCTCTAAATGAAAAAAATATCTCTATTATAAAAATGGAGGTAGTATTATATAATTAATCTATATAGACTACATGGTTGCTAATCAATCTTATATATAAGTGGATAGATTATAGTCAATTGACCTTATAAAAAGATTGTGGGCTTGAAAATGAAAATAGGAATTTTAGTTGTTTATTGCATTGATAATATCATCTATAAAAATATATAATTTCCTTTAAATTAAAGTATAAGAATGTGATTGATAAAAAAAAAGAATCTCTCTTGATTGATAATTATCGTTTAGAAAGTTGATAATTTCATTTAAATTAAACTCTAAACATCTTTTATAAATGGTAAAGATAAATATAATCTATGACACAACCATGGAAAATTATAAGTGCTTAGGTTTAGGTTTGAATTTAAAATTTGAACTTAAGTGGATAAAAAAGAACTTAGATTATGGTTAATTGACCTAATAAATATATTATAGGAATGAATATCACAAGATAATGACTAAATATTATGTATCTAAATTATATTATTATTAATAAGTTATGATTTTATAATTGGTTATACTATAATATATTATATGATTATATTATATGATCTAATTTAAATCAATATAATGAGATTTCATTACTGTATTTACTTAAAAAAAATATACATAATAACTAAGTAATTAGTCAACTTATTAATCCATTGGCAGTCAATCACTCTCTTAATGGCAATTTAATACATGTTTTAAAAAACAAATTTAAATTATTATAATTACAATATTTAAAATATTATAATCGTTTTTTATAATAGGAGTAGGATTACAATTGTTGATTGATTGATTATGTGATAATTTGATTGAATTATGGAATTTTTAGTTGATTTAATTTATTAGTTGATTTAACTTAATCAATCAATATCCTATCAAATGGATTGATTTTATTGAAACCGTGATTGATTTCTTGATAGGAAGTTTAGTTGTTTAGTTGAATGATAATTACCATTTATAATACTTGATTGATTGAGTCCGTGATTGATCTAATTTGATAGGTTATTGATTGATTGGGATAAGCTAAATGATTGATTGATATCATATTTCAAAACGTGATTGATATAAAAAGAGGCAAGTGTTTTATGTTATTCTCAAACAAAACCATTTATAAGACTATTAAAATTTTATTTATTTTAAAATATTTAAACATGATTGATATCAGAATAGGAAGTTTAGTTGTTTAATTGATTGATAATTACCATTTATAAAACCAAATTAATTTCCCATTAATTAAATTCTAAAGATCGTTTATAAATGGTAAAGATAAGATAATATCGTTTGTAAATGGTAAAGATCGTTCATTTAAATTTATGGGTTAGTCAAATTTGAATGCATGAAATCAGTTAAGGAATATATTATCTAATTAACTTGGGAAATATTTGTTAAGATATTTTGCTATAAAAACGAAAATTTACAAAGTTAGTCAAATTTGAATAAATGTAATCAGTTAAGGAAAACAATATCTAATTAATTAGGAGATTTTGACAAAATAGGCGTTATTGAATAGTTTACCATAGAAAAAAATCCCAATAAGATTTTTCGTAATCTTTTGTTAGAGATTTTAATCTACTGATTTCTTTACATAACCGAATTTAAAAAGATTTTAAACACAAAAATGAAAAAGATACAAATTTGAAGAAGAAAAGATGTTAGTCAAATTTGACTACTTCGACAATAAAAAAGGAAATTTATGGGTTACTCAAATTTGAATAAATGAAATAAGTTAAGGAAAATATTATCTAAATTACTTGGGAAATATTTTCTAAGATATTTTTCTATAAAAATGAAAATTTACAAAGTTAGTCATATTTTAATAAATGTAATCAGTTAAGGAAAATGGTGTCTAATTAATTAAGGAGATTTTTGACAAAAATAGGCGTTATTGAAAGGTTTACCAAAGAAAAAAATCCCAGAAAGATTTATCGTAATCTTTTGTTAGAGATTTTAATCTACTGATTTCTTTACATAACCGAATTTAAAAATATTTTAAACACAAAAACAAAAAAGATACAAATTTGGAGAAGAAAAGATGTTAGTCAAATTTGACTACTTTGACAACAAAAAAGGAAATTTATGGGTTAGTCAAATTTGAATACATGAAATAAGTTAAGGAAAATGTTATCTAAATTACTTGGGAAATATTTGCTAAGATATTTTTCTATAAAAAGGAAATTTACAAAGTTAGTCAAATTTGAATAAATGTAATCAGTTAAGGAAAACGGTGTCTAATTAATTAAAGATATTTTTGACAAAATAGGTGTTATTGAATGGTTTACCAAAGAAAAAAATCCCAGAAAGATTTGTCGTAATTTTTTGTTAGAGATTTTAATCTACTGATTTCTTTACATAACCGAATTTTAAAATATTTTAAACACAAAAACATAAAAGATACAAATTTGAAGAAGAAAAGATTTTAGTCAAATTTGACTACTTTTACAATAAAAAGGAAATTTATGGGTTAGTCAAATTTAAATACATGAATCAGTTAAGGAAAATAGTATCTAATTAACTTGGAAAATATTTGTTAAGATATTTTTTTAAAAATTTATTCTATTGATTTCAATGTATAACCGAATTTAAAAAGATTTTAAACCAAAAATCAGAAAAGATAAAAAATGGGAGGGAAAAAATGTCAATGGATAAATGATTTTTTACAAAATAGGTGTTATTGTATAGTTTACCAAAGAAAAAAATCCCAATAAGATTTTTCGTAATCTTTTGTTAGAGATTTTAATCTACTGATTTCTTTACATAACCGAATTTAAAAAGATTTTAAACACAAAAATGAAAAAGATACAAATTTGAAGAAGAAAAGATGTTAGTCAAATTTGACTACTTCGACAATAAAAAAGGAAATTTATGGGTTACTCAAATTTGAATAAATGAAATAAGTTAAGGAAAATATTATCTAAATTACTTGGGAAATATTTTCTAAGATATTTTTCTATAAAAATGAAAATTTACAAAGTTAGTCATATTTTAATAAATGTAATCAGTTAAGGAAAATGGTGTCTAATTAATTAAGGAGATTTTTGACAAAAATAGGCGTTATTGAAAGGTTTACCAAAGAAAAAAATCCCAGAAAGATTTATCGTAATCTTTTGTTAGAGATTTTCATGTACTGATTTCTTTACATAACCGAATTTAAAAATATTTTAAACACAAAAACAGATTAGATACAAATTTGGAGAAGAAAAGATGTTAGTCAAATTTGATTACTTTTACAATAAAAAAGGAAATTTATGGGTTAGTCAAATTTAAATACATGAAATCAGTTAAGGAAAATATTATCTAATTAACTTGGGAAATATTTGTTAAGATATTTTGTAAAAATTTATTCTATTGATATCAATGTATAACCGAATTTAAAAAGATTTTAAACCAAAAATCAGAAAGGATAAAAAATGGGAGGGAAAAATGTCAATGGATAAATGATTTTTTTAACGAAAAAATGATTATAATTTTTAAAATGAAAAATAAAAAATATTACGAAAAGTACTGTGAACATTTTCAAAAAAAAATCAATTTATTACTCGGGTTAATGTAAACTTCAAAATAGTATATAATAATAATTTAATAAATCGGTTGGCTACATCAAGATATTGTATTCAACAAATGCAAAGAAAATTAAAAATTACTACAACAAAACACTACAATTTACTAATACTCAAAAAAATAATTAGGTAAAAATCTAGAATAACTTTGAGATTGCATAAAGAACAAACAAAATGTATATTCGAATAATCGAATTATAATATAAATACGACAAAAGAATAAAAAATAATGAATTTATTATTATTCAATAAAGATAAGGATTACATTTGATGAAATAACAAACAATAAAATACATAAAGAAATGACAATACAAAAAAATCGATTAGATCAATGATACTTTCATGAAAATATTCAAAACCTCCATTGTGATGTTTTGTGATGATGATTATGAAACTTTCTTCAATCGCATTCGGAGAATTCATCCAATATTCTTCGAATCTGAGAAATAAAACAATGTAACAATCTTCTTTCAATCGAAATTTGTCAAAGCATTCCAATATTCTTGAATGATTTTATTGAATGATTTTATTGAATGGGGCCATGTTTTCATTTTGAGAGAGAAACATTTAGAATGAGAGAAGATAGATTTAATTTCGATTGAAATGAGCTATCTTGTTGTATGTATTTATAGTGGCATATTTATGAAACAATGAGCTAACTTTCTTAAAAAAACGATGGTCCTTTTCATTCTATGATGATTCTTTCCTATAATTACTCTTTCCTATAATGAAGATTAAATTTAAAAACATATATATATTCAATTTTGATTTGTTAAAATTCCTAAAACATGAAAGCAGATCTTAACTTTTGATTTGTTATTTTAAGCAATTATGTAATTCAGCGAATTGATTAAGGAACCTAATTGATTAAGGAACCTAATTTTCGGCAGTTATACCGAATTGATCACAATTAACCCTTTTAATATCAACGATTTTTTAGGAATTTTTTAATTGCCAGATTTCTTAGCAGATTTTATTCAATTACGGCATTTATTATCAAACTTTTTTAGAAAATGATTGAAGATATGATTTCCTAAATAAAACCAGCTATCTAATTCAAAAAAACATAAAGCTATAATGCTGACACGTGGCAAAAAAACGCTATGAGACATGTTAGTGTAATTTCATTTTGCAGATCTAATTTTATTTTGCTTTAGTGTAATATATAGATAGTATGTCCGAAAATAATATAGGAATGTTAATTTTGGCAAGTAATATTAATTGATATTATAAGCTTATGGAATAATCATTGAAAGCTATATAATTTAAATATTATGAATGCAATATACTTTACAAATTTAGATTATGGCAAAAGAAATATTAAAAGTGATCAAGTACAAATTAATGCAATTCGTTTTTTAAAAATAATGCACAGGGATTTTATTGGATCATCCCATACGTGGGCTATATAATTGACAAATCTCATGGGATTTGAGAAGAACAATTCTTACTGAAATTAAGCCAAATAATTGCCACAATATTTAGGAAGATAATGAATTAAGCCAAATAATTGCCACAATATTTAATGTAATATATAGATATTATGTACGAAAATAATATAGGTATGTTAATTTAGGTAAGTAATAGTAAATGATATTATAATCATATGGCATAATAATTGAAATCTATATATGATAAAAATTAGAATGCAAACAACCCGTTAATTTTTTTGAAAAATCCACTAATTTAGGAATAGATTAAGTGGGTAATTCATATAGCAAGCAACCGATTTTATTTAGGAATATGATGCTCTTATGGCGCTTTTATTTAGGAAGATAATGAAAAACAAATCTTTTCCTTAATTAAAGCAATCAACCCATACCTGGTTTTGGTAAGTCCACTAATTTAGGAATAGATTAAGGATTTGAATTTTATTTTATTGAGTACCATTTAATTTAAGCAATCAACCGAATCAAATTTTCATTGTTACTGAAAATAAAGCCACACTTAATTAGCTAATATTTAAGAAGATATTAAGAGTCAAACGCTAATTTAGGCATAGATAAAGGGCATTATTTTCGGAAATTTGTATTCCTTTAATTAAGGGAAATCAAAGGCTAATTACACGGAATTAGTATTAAAAAAATGCAAAATAACACCAATTTGACACGTATATTTTTAACTGGTTTAATGCATTTTTAAAAAGGTAAAACATCTTTGGCTGACACGTGGCGACTTAAAAGCAAGATTGCATGAGAGATCAAGGTTTGCTTTGGATTAATCTAGTGACGACACGTGGCGAAAACCATTTTGCTTTAATGTTATATATAGATTCATTTACTCCTTCCTCACTACCGTGCAATGTTACTACACTTTTTGTTAGAATAATAAATATGTAAATATTTTTATGTATATTTATTTCCGTAAATATTACTTTGCAAACCCTAGCTTGTACTAAATATATTGTTAATTAATGAAATAGCCTCCTCAAGGAGATTATCATAATCTTTCATGGTAATCAGAGCCTAAACCCTAGCCACCTATTTTTCTCTCTCCCTCCCTCCCTCCCTCTCCTTGCACGTCTGCCATGTCTGCCGAGCACAAAAACGGCGCACCATCCCTTCCTTCCATCCCGCCATTCATCTTAACTACAAAAATGCTCTCCCTATTACCCTCAATATGGAAAAGCCTCAATATAATGCTTGGGCTACTCTTTTCCGCAATACGGCACGTGCTTATCAAGTGTTGGATCACATCGATCCCACCACGAAACGTCCGACTGACGTTGATGACAACCTATGGGGACGTCTTGATTCCATTGTCCTTCAATGGATATACGGCACCATCCACGAAGACCTAATATTTGCTATACTTTACGAAAAGGCCACGGTAATGGTGACTTGGGACAAACTTCGCGACCTTTTCCAAGATAACAAAGGGACTCGTATTGTACACCTCGAAAACCAATTCGGCACCATCAAAATGCAAGATTTCACCACTTCCGCTGCCTACTGTCAATCTCTAAAATTCGTTGCCGATCAACTTTCGAGTTTAGGTCATTCGGTTTCCGAAGAACGACTTGTTCTACAACTTGTTGCGGGCCTCACGGATGAATACGACACAGTAGCCACATTCATCCAGCAATCTCAACCCCTACCTTCGTTCCAAAACGCAAGATCGATGCTTGTACTCGAAGAAACTCGGCGCAATCAATCTAAGAAAAACGGGTCTTCAAGTGTCGTTCTATGGCTGCCGAAACTGCACCACCGGCAAATTCGCACTCCCACTTCTCCGGTCACCGTGGTGGTCGCGGTGGTGGCCGGCAGAATCGCCAACATGGCGGAAAACCACAAGGCCGCGGACGCGGCGGACCGCCCAGCACGCAGCAGCAATCCTCTCCTTATGGGTATGCCCCTTTCCCTCCTTTTTCTCCTTATGGGCCTTATTCTCCTTGGCAGGCCTACTGGGCATATCCCCCAGCCCTTATCCCACTCAACAGGCCCCGCGGTTTAATGTTGTCCCACATCGCCAAGTAGGCCTTCTTGGCCCAGCTCCTGGACACGCAGCCCAGCAGACCCAAGCATCCCAGCAGGCTTTCTTGGCCCCACTGGCAGCAATCCAGCCGACACTCTTGGCCCCACAGACTGACTCGGCAGTCCCCACCGAGCTTCCACATCTCTTTAATGCCATGACACTTCAGCCTCCAGACGATAATTAGTACCTTGATACGGGCGCCTCGACCCATCTCATGAACGATCCAGGTATTCTTCCTACTATTTCTAATTTGCGTCATTTTAATTCTCATATTATGGTTGGTGATGGAAAATTAATTCCAATTAAAGGTTCTGGCATATCTACCCTACCCCTCCCCACCCGTCCCTTACCCTTCGTAATATACAACTTGCCCCTGCTATTATTAAAAATCTTATCTCTGTCCGCCGCTTCACCATTGATAATAATGTTTCCGTATAATTTGACCGTTTTGGTTTTACTGTGAAGGATTTTAGGACGGGGACGACCTTGACGAGGTGCAATAGTTCAGGGGACTTATATCCACTTTCTGCTCCATCAACCCCTACTCCATCCGTTTTTGCTGCTATCTCTCCTTCCACTTGGCACAACCGACTTGGTCATCCCGGCAATGCTATCTTAGATTTTCTTAGAGTTCATAAATGCATTCAATGTAATAAAGACTCCTCTCCCCTCTTTGTCATGCTTGCCAATTAGGGAAACATTTTCGTTTACCTTTTTCTCCATCTAATAATAATACTTTTGCTCCTTTTGCTATAATTCACACTGATCTATGGACATCTCCTGTTATTAGTCCTTCTGGTTTCGTTATTACTTACTATGCTTGGATGACTATTCTCACTATCTATGGGTTTTCCCGCTAAAATCAAAATCTGAAGTCTTCACCACCTTCCTCATCTTTCTCGAGCACATTAAAAACCAAATCAATTCCACCACTAAAACCATTCAATGTGACAATGGGACCGAATATGTCAAAAAGGACTTCAAATCTTATTGTGATACAAATGGCATTGTTTTCCGTCACTCTTGTCCTTATACTTCTTCCCAAAATGGCAAAGCCGCACGTATGATTAGAACTACTAATGACGTAGTTGGTACTCTTCTTTTCACGCCTCTTCCTCCTTCCTTTTGGGTCGAAGCCCTTCACATGGCTGCCTATCTTCTAAACATTCGTCCTACCAAAACTCTTCATTTTCTCACCCCTATTCATCGTCTGTATAACCGAGCTCCATCTTACACTCCTCTTCGGACTTTCGGTTGTCTTTGTTACCCAAACACAAGTGCAACCATGGCCCACAAGCTTAGCCCGCGCTCTACCCCGTGTCTTTTCGTTACCCACCCAATCATCGTGGGTATCGTTGTCTTGATCTCTCATCTCGTAAAATCATCATATCCCGCCATGTGACTTTCGATGAGTCCAAGTTTCCTTACTCCACTCTTCACTCTCCTCATCTCATGGACTATAAATTCCTCCTTCAAGGTCAGTCCTGGTCCAGCATTGCGCAAGCCCAAACTCGCCCAATGCTCCTTCGTCGTTCCTTCCTCTCCCTTGTCCATCTAACCCTCCTCAGCCCACACCCACTAACCCACTACCCCTCCCTACGCCTGGCCCACCTCTCCTTCCCCCTGCCCATCCCACTACACCACTCGCCAGTCCACACCCTCCCACACCCAATTCCAGCCCTCCCCACACGCCTCCCACTAGCCCAGCCCACATCCCTTCCCTCCCCCATTCCCCCCAAGCCCCCCTCACAGCCCAGCCCAATACCTACAAGCCCACCTCCTCCTACCAGCCCAATCACACCTTTCAGCCCCATACCCACTCCTAACCCGCTCCACCCTCTAAACCCTCGCCCAGCCCACAATCCGCGACCAATCCCACCCAGCCCCGCCACCACAAGAAGCTTACATGACATTTACAAACCCAACCCGTACAAAGGCCACCGCTTCTTTAACGTCCAAGAACCGTCTCCTCTTGTAACACCCTGAATTGTTAAGCTGTTTAATTAAAAGGTTAATTATATTTTACTACATTGATTATAAAATTAAAAGTTTCAAGTATTTGTTTTGAGTAAAGTAAGTTTGATATTTTGAAATCATTTTATATTATTTATTGAATTGATTATTATTAAACATTTCGTTCTACAGAAAGTTATTTGCGAACTTGACCGGCAAACTTACTTTGGTATGTTAGTTTAATATTCAAATGAGGTTTAAAAAGACAACAAAGATAAAGCCTTCATGTTTCTCTTTCTTCGTGGCTGCATCTAAGAGAGCCCAAGTTTTCCATCTCTCTTGTGTCTTCACCTCATGAAGCCAGAAAAGAATTCTTGGGTTGTCAAATTCCCAACACAATTAACCGACTTCCTTCAATTGAAATTATCTATTGTATTTGATTTCCAAAGTTGTATTCCTCAATTTTGTTAATCTATTTTGGTTGAAATCTAAAACCCCAACATATCACCGCATTCCTCTCGTTCCTCTGTTTTGTGAACCATCACTGAACACCACCGCCCTGTTTACCGGTGTTTACTTTTTTTGTCGCCGGAAATCGCAGCCAGTGCTGACGCTACTCCTCTGTTTTATCGGAGCTGTGCTGCTGCCGCCGGTACTGTTGCTGCTCTGCGTGGCTGCTGCCGCTGTGAGCAGCAGTAATACGCGCTGCCGCTGTTGTTGTTGTTCTTCCTTATGCCGCTACTATTGTTGTATTGTTGTTTCAATCTTCCTCCCACCTACTGCTTGTGTTTTTATCATGGGGCAGGTTTGCATCTCTGCCTTTTCTCTTCAATTCTTTTTATTTCTTCAATTGTTGGAATGACTTAGGGTATTAGTTATGATTTAGTTCCAAAATCAGTTTTGAAACAGTAAGTTTCAACATTCCTTACTTAGTTAATGAAATTATTTTAACTAATTAGATAACCCAACTATATGGGTTTGATGTTAGGATGCCTATGTTAAGGGAGTTTGATCTCATAGTAAGAGGGAATTATATTGATTAATCAAATGAAAGTGATGAGTTATTGATACTACGTTGCCATTGTTATGAGGTGTATATTTGGGAAATGGATAATGGAGTTCAGGAGAGCTAATGGATCTACGGGGTTCTCGAAGTATCATATTTTGATCTAAGGAAATGGTTAAGCGGTTAAGGTAACCTTTATGTCCAGCATTAGACTACATGCCCGTATGTTAAAATGCAATTATATGAGCCTTCGTACTATGATAATGGGTTTTATGTTATTTAAATTAGATTCATGATATTACCTAGAGTTTATTTAAAGTTTATTGAATTTATATTTATATAGTATGAATTTCTTTTAAATGTGAATGATACAAGTTAAATGACCATCGTATGTTTAAGTAATAATTTATGAAATATGATCATGTTATATGTTTATTCGAGTAAAAGCATGTATATGTAAATTACTATTAATTTATAGTTACGATCAATTCATGATTCATGTTTATGTGAGTAAAAGTATATTTCATCATTAATATGTCTGAAAGTATGTGTTTAAGTGAAAATATGATTTTTACGGCTTTATCCATGTTTAAATGAAACTCGATGTTAATGTGAGTTATTAATCTAATTATTGTTTTTATTTAATGTTTAAGTAAAGAATGTCGGTTCTGAGTTACGTGATACATGTTTATATGATTTCGTAAATATATATAATTAATACTTTTATTACAAGACTTATGACTCATGTGAATTAAACAAAGTATGTCGTCTCATCTTGTTATCCATGAATTACATGCTTACATGATTTATGAATATGTATTTTTAGCAATTCCATGATAAACTTATAACCTATGATTTCTACCTTTGTGATTTATTAAAAGTAAACTTAATGTCTGAATCCATGTTCAATGTGATATATGAGGTGTTGTTGTTCATTTACATTTATTATGAAATATATGAGCTTCTGTAAAGCCAATTAGTGTCTGGGAATACGTTAATAAAGTTATAAAATATTATAAGCAAAGTAATAAGTGTCGTATGGTTATGGATTAAGTATGTAGCTTTATGAATCATGGGATGGTGTTATACCTTATGAATGACGGAACTATGAACGCTTCATAATCCAATGTTACCATGAATGATGAATACGGTTTACGATATGATTTTACTACCTATACAAAGGTAGAACTGAATGAATGATTGAAGTATACTGAATATCACTGATGGATATTAAAAGTTATGAAACATGATAAGTTCAAGTGAAAGAACCGGTTTGTTAGCTGTATATATCCCGACTGATGGTCGTGCACGTACCGAGCTGTATCCTGTTTCCTGACGAGCACTGGCTCTTATCCTGGGGCACTGGCCCGCTAATGTTATTCCTGATGAGCACTGGCTCTTTCCTGGGCACCGCCCATTGTGGGAGACGTCCCACCCCTGAAATACGGACAACAACCAGTATAAAACTTATTCAAAAGGAATTATGGATCATTTATGGATCACACTGTAATCATGAATGTTTGAATTATTCTTTCCTTCTGTTTAAAGTTTGAGATTACATTTTAACGTAATGGATTTACTCAATGCTCAGTACACACTGTTCATGACACGTGCTTGTACTTAAAGTAATTAACATGGAATGCATGACGTCAGTTTCTTACATGATTAGCTTTTAAGTTCTACTAGTCTACGTATATTCTTATGAAAGTATTAAAGTGTCTGTTAACATGATTTCATGTATCGTATGAACGTGAGTATTATAAGTCAAGTATGATTTATATTGCAAATATGATTATTGTCTTATTTCAAGAAAATATGGTTTACATGTGAAGTATGTGTCTGCTTCATCTCCTGCAAATATGTGCCTGTAAGTGCAAAAATGTTTTCGAACCAAAACCGTTTTTACGGGCTGGAGTAAAGTTACGAGTTTTCCACTCATTTTGGAATATTTTCTGTCTTTTCTTGTTTCTCTTTTCTTCTGAACGAAGCTTAGGTTATGAAAGAAGAATGGAGATGAATCTGGGAAAAGCAAGTGCTTGGGATGGATTTCAAGAAATGAGATGAAGGAAGTATTTAAGGTCTTAGTTGTAATTATGAGATAATGAGCTTTTGTAAGAATATTATATTATTGGTGGGCCATAACCTACAAGTTAAGGAAACGCTTCCGCAAATCTTGTGATTAGTTATAATTAATAGTGATTAATTAAGACACCGTTTTCAGGGCGTTACACCTCTCCCCCATACCCGTTCCCATCTCCAAGCCCTCCAGGACCCTAATTGGAAAGCCGTCATGTGTGATGAATTTAATGCGCTAATTAAAAATAACACTTGGACTTTGGTTGAGCGCCCTTCAGGGGCCAATGTGATTCGTTGCATGTGGTTATTTAAACAGAAATTAAGGTCTGATGGGTCTCTTGAGCGCTATAAGGCGCGTTTGGTTGGAAATGGTAAAAATCAGGAGGTTGGTATTGATTGTGATGAAACCTTTAGCCCCGTGGTCCATCCTAACACCATTCACTGTCTCTCGACGGTGGTCTATTGATAGGTTTTAGTCGTGTCACCTAATCAAAAATAAACCTACGGACCTCTAACTAGGTAGTCAGTGGAAGCAGGGTCGAATCCACAGGGAGACAGAGTTTCTAAATCAAAATTCAACCAATTCAGCTACTCCAGATGAAATCAGGAAGGAATTAATTAAACTAAGGAATAGACTACGGAAGACTGAATAAATCGAGGATTAAACTATGGAATAAAAATCTAGGTATTAGGTCGGTCCACCATGCTTATACACCAATCAAATAGGGTCAACTACTATTAACATCAGTTTCATCACTTCAGATATGGGGGGCTCTTGTGGGTTGTTGTTTTGTGGAGGTGGGGTGGGAAAGTTTTGTGGAGTTTGGAAGTTGTTATGGTGATGGAAGTTTTGTGGTGGTGGTCTATTGAAATTTTGTGGGGTTTGATGGTATGAGGGTTTAGGATAGTTTTGTGGAGGTGGAGGTTGATAGTTTTGTGGATTTTGGTAGTTATGTGGAGGGGGGAAGGTTTGTGGCCTTTGTTGAAAGGCATTGGCCTGCTCCATCTGAAATTGACTGAACTGACAGTCATGCCCAAAGTGACCCTGAACACCACATACCTCGCAGTAAGATGAGGTAATGGGTGCTACTGCAGACATAGCATTGATGCTCATGGGTGGAGGTGCCGGACTAGAAGACTTCATTAGCTGCTGAGTTAGTTGCGCCATCTGAGATGGAAGCAATGAAATTGCGTCAACTTCAAGTACCTTCTTAGTCAAACTCCTAGATGATGAATGGTCATTGGCTGCAAGATTTGATATGAATTCATAACCCTCATCAACTGCCTTGTCTAAAAACACTCCTCCTGCAGACGAATCAACAATACACTTCGTCTGAGGCTGCAGACCATTGTAGAATGTCTGCGTCAAGAACCATTTGTCCATATTATGGTGTGGTCACTCTCTCTGTAAATCTCTAAACCTAGCCCACGCTTCCCTTAATGTTTCATCAGGCTCTTGGGAAAACGTGGCTAGTTTATTTCTGATTTCTGCTGTTTTAGTAGGTGGGTAATACTCTCCTCAGAAACGCAGCAGAAATCTCACTCCATTCAGTTTCCTGCACATCGTTCAACCACTTCTGGGCTCTATCTCTCAAAGAAAATTCGAACAACATGACCTTTTAACTGATCTGGAGTGACGCCGGCATGTTTAACGGTTCGACAAAGTTGTTGAAACCGTTGCAGATGATTTGCCGGATCTTCAGTGGGATGCCCACCAAACTGATTTTGCTGGACCATGCTGATGAGTCCAGGCTTGATTTCGAAATTTGCTGCGGCAATGGTGGGCATAGTAGGTCCAGTGGAGAGACCATCCGGGTTGGGCACCCCATATGACTTCAGTGATTTTGACATAACTGAATTCAAGGTGTCTGTTCCAGAGGTGTTCAGCTGAACAGACTGCTTGTCTTTCTGCTTTATCTTTCGGATCCGCCTAATTGTCCTATCAAGATCAGGGTCCGCTGGAATGGGGGAACCGTTTCTTTGGGACCTGGGCATACAAAAGAAACAAAAAGCAGCAGGAAAGGGTACCTCGATTGAAACAATGAAGTTCCAATGAGGTACAGAGAAGTAGACCAAAAAATTAAATAAAAACTTAGAGAACTAGCCGTCTCCCCGGCAACGGCGCCAAAATTTGATAGGTTTTAGTCGTGTCACCTAATCAAAATAAACCTACGGACCTCTAACTAGGTAGTCAGTGGAAGCAGGGTCGAATCCACAGGGAGACAGAGTTTCTAAATCAAAATTCAACCAATTCAGCTACTCCAGATGAAATCAGAAGGAATTAATTAAACTAAGGAATAGACTACGGAAGACTGAATAAATCGAGGATTAAACTATGGAATAAAAATCTAGGGTATTAGGTCGGTCCACCATGCTTATACCAATCAAATAGGGTCAACTACTATTAATACCTAAGTCAAGAGTCGGGGGATTAGAGCCTATGTTGAGCTATGGTTAAGACTCAACGCTCATAGTTCAACATACGCCGCATGTTCACTAACGTAATCAGAACTACTGATGTGTCCTAGGCCTCTAGTCGTAAGACGGATCTGTGCAAACAACTATTAACCACAAGCAATCAATGAAATTGTACACTGACATTAATTACTCAATAAGAACAAATCACACCACAATCACCCTAATCAAGCCCTAGAAATTGATAGAAATCTAAATCTCAATCATGGTATAAACATGGCTTTCCTATCTAACACCCTAGAAAGAGAACTACTCACTCATAATCGAATTGGCAACAACAAAACTAATTGGAAACCCTAAGAAGTGCATCATGAACAATTAAACAATTAAACTAAGCAATCAAAGTAATTAAAAGAGATTAGGGTAAGAAAGAATACCAATTGACAGAAAGCAGGAACTTTTATTGAAATCGAATAGGTTCAATCACCTTTAATCTAATCTAAAGTGTTTAGACTAAAAATAAAGCTAAACTAAGAACTATGGTAAAACTAGAATGAAAAGATGTCTCTAAAAATATGAGGAATAAGGTATTTATAATACTTTCAAGTTCACTAAAAACGGGAACAAAAAGTGAAAAAGCGCGATAAAGCACCAGACCCGATCGGGCCCGAGCACAGTACCCGATCGGGTCCACATACAAATTCTCCCAACTTCGGCGGGCGCTGGCAGCAGCAGTGCAGCAATAAGGTGAAAACGGCCTACCCGATTGGGTCGGGCGGTAGTCACCCGATCGGGTCTAGCGACAAAAAGTGCCAGCAAGCTCGCCTCCTCCGCAGCGTTCCAATAAGACCTAGCAGCACTAGACCCGATTGGATCGGGGCGGTAGATGCCCGATCGGGTCTGGGCACATGTGTTCTCGCCCGATCTGATCGGGCACGTTTGCCCGATCGGGTCCGCAACTTTCGTACCCGATCATAATATTTCGCCCGATCGGGCCATTTCTGCCCGATCAGTGCACGGAAACCTCATTTGACTCTTTGGCTCTCTAATCTTCACGTTTAGGGGTCTTGGGACCTCCTAAACTGGCCATAAAGCTCGTGAGCCATCCTACGTGCCTCGTAACATCTCGTAAAGCCGTGGTTGCTTCCAAAAGGCTCTGGAATAAGGAGAAAACTCCATAAAACCTGCAATTCAATACTAAAACACGAAACCACAACTACATACGATAGTTAGCACAAAATAGCTCCCAAGAGCTCCAATGACGCACAAATTAGCTTGTAAATAAGGGAGAAAACTCTATATAAATACGTGATATCATCTATCCACCAACTTGATGTGAAAAATGCTTTCTTACATGGTCATTTGCAGGAGACTGTTTATATATTTCAACCTTCAGGTTTTCAGGACACCGCGCATCCCAATAAAGTCTGTTTATTACAAAACTCTCTATGGCTTGAAACAGGCACCGAGGGCATGGTATCAACGATTTGCCACTTATATTCTGTCCATTGGTTTTGTCAGCAGCAAGTGTGACCCTTCCCTATTTATTTATCGCCGTGAAAATGATATGGCTTATCTTCTGTTATATGTGGATGATATTGTTTTGGCCACCTCCTTTGACTCCTTACGGACTCGTATTATATCCCTCCTACGATCTGAATTTGCTATCGACTGATCTGGGCCCCCTTTCATACTTTCTTGGCATTTCCGTCAAGGACACCCGCACATATGTTCCTATCTCAGAAAAAGTATGCCGGGGAAATTCTTGAGCGAGCCAGCATGTCCTCTTGCAACCCTTGTGCTACACCTGTTGACACTAAGGCCAAGCTCAGCGCCTCATGTGGTCCTCCTATGAAGGATCCCACTCTCTATCGTCAGCTTGCCGGTGCCCTTCAGTGCCTCACTTTTACTTGCCCTGACATATCCTATGCCGTCCATCAGATATGCTTATTTATGCATGATCTACGTGAGCATCACTTTCATGCCCTTAAACGTATCCTCCGATACCTTAAGGGAACTCTAGCGTATGGCATGCATTATTCTTCCACTCCCTGCTTCCGGTCTTGTCTCTTACACGGATGCAGATTGGGGTGGGTGTCCCGACACGAGACGGTCTACATCTGGGTACTGTGTCTTTCTTGGTGATAACCTGATCTCTTGGTCCTCTAAACGGAAAGCCACACTCTCTTGCTCCAGTGCCGAAGCTAAATACCGCGGCGTTGCAAACGTCGTCGCTGAGTCTTGTTGGCTACGCAACCTTCTACTAAACTTCATTGTCCCCTTCCCAAAGCTACAGTGGTCTATTGCGATAATGTTAGTGCTGTTTATATGTCACATAATCCTGTTCAGCACCAGTGCACTAAGCATGTCGAGATGGATATCCATTTTGCCCGCGAGAAGGTTGCTCTAGGTCATGTTCGTGTCCTTCATGTTCCTTCTGCGTATCAGTATGCAGAAATCTTCACGAAAGGTCTCCTCGGCCTTTGTTCTATGAGTTTCGCTCCAGTTTGAGCGTTCATCCTCCTCCCGCTCCAACTCCGGGGGGTGTTAGAATAATAAATATGTAAATATTTTTTATGTATATTTATTTCCGTAAATATTACTTTGTAAAGCCTAGCTTGTACTATATATATTGTTAATTAATGAAATAGCCTCCTCAAGGAGATTATCATAATCTTTCACGTTCTCTTAAGTTTGTATTAGAGTATTTGATGATATAATTTTTATTATATATTTGGGTATATTATTAGTACGATACACTTAATTTTTTTAGCTCAAATAGTCTTGGGTATATATACCATGAGCAGGATGGTACATCCAAGGGCTTTCTCAAATAGCCTTGGGTGTACCATGTTCATAGTACACCCGGATGTATGATGCATATGATGATGTTAATTGCCTTTTTTTTTCATGGTAAGCGGTTAGTATTGATTATTTATAAAAAGTAGAATTCTGAAGGGCGTAAAATATTTTTGAAAGTGGGTCAATGATTTGATTTATTTTGTCGTGAATCGCTAGGAATTCTATTTAAAAGTGACTTTGTCTGGTGCAACTAGTTTGTCTTTTAAATTATACCACGCTCTCCTATTTGTTCACTCAAGTAGACGAGAAGATGAACTCACGAAAGAACAGATCAAATGGTTGCTATTATTTCTTTTGTCTATAAGAATGCGAAAAGTTGTAATTTAGATTAGTTTAGAAATATAGAGATTGTAACACTTAGTTCAAATCAAGGAGATATTTTGCAAGATATCGTTGGTTAAGGACACAAAATGGATTGTGATAACTAACTAATCTCGTAATGAATAGACCATCAATTACCCAAAAGGTCCAAGTGGTGGTTGCATACTTACAATCCATGACGCACATTAGGTTGAGCCCAATATGGTTTTACCGCTTTCTAGCTTGATACGTTGGAATACAATAACATTGCTAAAAGTATATGTAATTTTTAAGAGATTCTTGATCACATTTTATGCCTATATAAGTTATAGGGAGTTTCAATATGTCTTTGTTACAACAATCAAGTAGCAAACTGATGACCACTACAAGAATCATCGGTCTTATTTATGCCTATAGGAGCAGAGAAAGAGAAATAAGGATACATTATAAGAAAGTTCAAACCAACATGGTTAATTTGAGCATATATTAGCACTTTTCAAAATATAAACGAATAAATAAATCGCAAGTTCGATAGATCACAATAAGGTTAATAACAACTTTAATTGGATAAACATTACCTCTATTACTATTTACTTTTTTCTTGTGAAATGAAGGAATTTTATTGTAGATTAGAAATTGAGAAATAATGAAGAAGGCTAATAGTAGTAGTTAGTACACCTCCATAATCAAAAAAAGATTCCATCTAAACAAGAAAGAATTAGATTGCAGGACAAAAGGTAGTATGACAAGGGCCCAAGTCATGAAAATTCCATGAATATATGAGCTTATTATCACGTGTAAGATGTTTTTTCATTGCTCAGGGCTTCTTTTGGTGTCTTTTTCCATTTCCCCATTGATACTCTATGGAAGTATGAATTAATGCATCATTTAGACAATATTCATCTTTTTCCTTTTTTAATTGCTGAATCTAAATGTATATCATAATTTGCTATGCACAATAATTCCTTACCACATGAAATTAAAGGAATAACTTGTCTTGTTCAATGAATCTTTGCCAAGATTTAGATGTCTTTTCTATCATAAATTCATAAGTATTAATTTTAAAAAATATCACGTTGCTTCTTTTCATTTATATTGAGCATTATAATAAAAATGACTAACTCATAAGAAAATATTAAGGTTTTCATAATAATATGTTATACAATATACTAATTTGAATAAAATTAGAGTTGTAGCCGTGAGGTCATTCAAATCGAGTAGCTAAAAGAAGGTTAACGACTAACTTATGTCAAATATATCAAAGTCAAAATATTCAAAATCAAAAAAGATATGAATTTTGTTTATAATATTGATCTGATATTGACTTGAGTTCAAATATGATGGCCAAAAGTGTACCTTATTGGCTTTCGTTTATTCATTCCGTTTTAATATATCATTATCTAAAGATGATTATGTTAGTTAGTATATTGCTTGGATTGCAACAAGCCCTAGTCACAAAAAATGATGTAAAAAGATAATATTACAACTAACTCATAATGCTACTTCATTTAGGGTAATAGGAAACTTATTTTAACTATAATTTTATATCGATTAGTAGGATGTGTAAAAATACAAGTGTGAGTAAACTAATCTCACAGGATTTTAGAATTGAACCTTATTATATACTTAAAATATATAGTATTATATATACTGTTCATTTATCAAAACACAATTTCTAAACTTAGTTTAGGCCTTAGACACGTGTCTTGAGATCAATGTTAGCAATTATATAAGTTGACAAAACATATTGGATGAGATTATTTACATAAACCCCTCTTGCATCTAGATAAGTGTTTAATCAAACAAATTTTGACGTTTTTGAAGTAAAAAGTATCGTAATTTCTCGAAAATTATGCTTCCTACATCAAATCAGATGATCAGTTGATTAGTAATTAGTAAGAGGATGTGCAAATTGTTGCCAAATCTAATAAGTCAAGATTCTTTGGATTTTCACTTTGTTACCCTCAAACCAACCACCAGTTATTGATACAGTATTTACCCCCATGGAATCCAATGACGGAGATTCTGTGCCAAACAACCAGATTTTGATGATTCTACACCTCTACTACATGTCTCCATTTCTTTTTATCATTATTTAATTTTTTGGGGGTCACAAATAAAAATTTGTTTCATTTTTAGTAGTACAATATTCACACTAGAAAACATAAGATGGTGGTACAATTGAGAACCCCCAAAACACTGAGTATTTCAATTCTGTTCTTGGATTCTTATTCCCTAATTATTTGTTGGATGCCAAAAGATGCTCTCTTCATAATAATGAGACATCCATAGATGCATCCATTTGAGTATTTTGTACTACACTTCCCACTCTTTAGTTTTCTTATTCTTTCAAATAAAATTAGTTCATTCATTTTGAGATGATAAGCAGGAAAATGATCAATTGCATTATAATTAGGCTATTACAATCTTTCGAGAAAGCATTTATCGTACACCCGGGTGTATGGTGCACCCTCTCACAGTCTCCTCATGTGTTCTGCACATGAGAAATAGGGTAGAGAATATGACAGGGTGTACGGTGAACCCGGGTGTATAAAAAATTTGTATAATCTTTTAGAAAATTATTGTTATTGACATTTTTGAGGATGGATGAAATTAACAGTGAAAACTATAGCAGCTTAAAGGTTGTAATTTGATTTTCTCAAGAGCAATGTTGTACTAGTTGTATTAAATATATACTTCTAAATTACGTAATAGATTACTATCGACTCAAAGTACTTTATGGATTTCAATCTCTAATTAGACTAAAGGTTTGTTCTCTTGGGATAAAATAGCTGAACCGAAATGAACTGAATTGAACTAAACTGAAATGACTAGTATGTGAGAGTACAAGTATTTTTCGGAGCTGAACCGCACTGAACTGAAAATAAGTTGGAGAGAAGAGGCCCTAATATCTTGCTTGTTTTACTTCGTTGATGAACTAGATTGAAAGTTGGAAAGAATTAGTCGATATAAAATCTAAGGAGACTAAATATTATCCATTATCTCAAAATACAATTATATGAACGAATTGTATATAAATTGTTTCATTTGCACTAATACTATGCCGAATTTCAATATGACAACAGCTATTACATATTGTTGATAAAAACTAGGAAAAACTATCAAATGTAGTATAAATCATTACTTTTCTTTAAAAAAACCTATGATTCCATAATATGAAGGAGTAAGTAATAAAATTTAAGTGTAATGATGAGTTCGGCAACAATAGTTGTAGTGGTAATTGTTATCTGTGTTGGTAGTTGTTAGTTGTAAAAATGTTTATGTCTTGATTGTTTGTACTTTGTACTTGTAAACTATTGATAGTTAAAATAGCATCGTAAAATATTAGTATTCGGTAAGCACAGGTTAGAGTAACTGTTACAAATATTTAGTTTATAATTTTTTTCCAACATTATATTTTTTCCAACATCTAAAATCTACCTTCGTCACAACCACTACCTAGACACTGTCCCAACCACTAAACACTACTCACACCACTACTTCAAACACCTTTAATTTTATAAAGTAGAGTTTTGACATGTCAATCCTCTCAGCTACCTCTACCTCTAGTGTCGAATCGCCATTAGATCACAACTTATTATTGGTTATCAAATAAACGCTAAAAGTTGGTATGAGTTTGCAACCTTAACATAATTTATGCCAAAAGGGTACTAATGGGGTGAGCAAGAATTGGTTGGAATAGAACCCCTTAAGACTAGATTTGGATTCAAATCCAAGGATCCGATTACAACTGGTTCTAATCTTCGGTACTAATATTTTAGACCTGGTATTCAATGGATCCCGATAAATTTGGTTCCAAGATTGATAGTCAATGGAACTAGGTGTGGGACTAGTTACCTAGTCTTTTTGTGGGTGATGATGAATAAGTAAGAGTATTGAGATTTTAGAACTTGTCAATAGAAGTTTGGACGATATTATACCAAACGATGTTATCACAAATATATAATGATTCTTGTTTTACCCTTTTTCGCTTAACAATGAACAAATTTAGCTTTTTAATGTCATTAGTTACTGCCTTACAGGGTCCCAATATTGTAAGATGTTCCTACCGATGCCAGTTGCAATTGTAGAAAATCGGTCTCGATCAAAATCAATATAGCATTAGTCTATCAAAGAACCTTGTATCTGTTGTTGGAGACTGGAGATCCAGTTCAACCAATTCGATTTTCGATTCCAAATTTTAAGAGTTGTTTGTGATTGGTTTCGGTCAGATTTTAATGTTTTGATCGGGTATCCGATTGTGCTCACTTTTTTTACTACTATATTTCTTTTGACCAAAAATAATTGGAGACGCCAGATGTATGGAGCAGGAACAGCCAGACAAGAGAAGTGGGTGATAAAAACTACAAATAGTAATAGTACATTAGAATAGGAGCATAAAAAACAAATAATAAATTGATTGGTTGATGAAGAAGCAAATAATACAAGTACAGTAAATAAGTGGGGCTAAAGAAGGAAGAGATTCTTATCAACAAGTGGGGAATCAGATGGCTTGAAAAAAGGGTTTGTCGGTTTATGTAATTTTGATTGAAAGGGAAGCATCTTATTCATTGTCTTTTTATTTTATTTTCTACTTATATTTTTTATTTTATCAAATCTTATTTATGATTTTGTTGAATTTAATGTACAACCAAAACTTAGGGAGATAGATATTCATTTATTATAGAGTTGTCCCACGCATATTTAGATTCCTTATCTTTAAGTCTCTTTACCTCTCTTTTTTAAGCAATTTTTTTGGACTTTAGGCATTGAGGCCCGTTCACTTCACCTTAAAATAATAATATTCAGTAAAAAATAAGTTCAGTTCAGTAAAAATAAGTTCAGCTCAGCAAAAATAAGTTCAGTTCAGCAAAAATAAGTTTAATTCAGTAAAAATAAGTTCAATTCAGTAAAAATAAGTTCAGTCAGTAAAAATTAGTAGAGCAAAGAAGAAAAACAACATGAATCAGTAAAAAATAAGTTCAGTTTAGCAAAAATAAGTTCATTTCAGTAAAAATAAGTTCATTTCAGCAAAAATAAGTTCAGTTCAGCAAAAATAAGTTCCGCTCAGTAAAAATAAGTTCAGTTCAGTAAAAAATAAGTTCAGTAAAATAAGTCAGTAAAAATAAGTTGAACTGAACATGGCCTGAGTCTTCCATTTTCTGTTGAAGTTCAAACCACGAGATGAGGATGTTGATGATCAAAAACAAAATGATTTTAAAAGCATGTTTATGTCAAAACTTGTCATTTAATTTTCATTTAGATAATAGGGCATGTAAAAAGTTAATCACATATACAACGTAAAATAGATATAAAAGAATCATAGTTGTTAACCATATAGGATTGATCAGAGACACTATATGATGCATAATACTATGATAGAGTGTTGATCGAGCACACTTTGTGATGGTAAAGGGTACAACCATATTGTCGAACATAATTTGTACGCGTGTAGCATAGCCAGCATATATGAAAACATTAAGGTGAGGACTGAGGAGAGACACTTAGTATCCAATGTTCGAAAGTTTTTGTTTTGAAGGCCAAATATTATATAATTTGTGATCTAATTAATTGAAGTAGTATTTAATTGTGATATATTAAGGTTTGTTATAAATTTATATATAACAAAAAATGTAGACATTTAAGATAAAATCGCCAAACTTTTTGAAAGAAAACTATATACACTACCTTGAATTGAAGAAAGAGAATATTTTATTGTTAATATTATGAGAAACATAATAGAGTAAACTATATGAAAAAGGTAATTAGAAGGAAAAAAATAAGTGTCTCAATCTCATCCTTACTAAAAAACTTAAATAAAATTAGTTTTATACTATGGTTTTTTATCACATTTTTTATGTAATTTTTACAGTTTGTATGATTCTAGAAAAAAAGTAACCAATTTGAAGTTTTAAGTTTTAAGTTTTAAGTTTTAAGTTTTAAGTTTTAAGTAAATAATTTCCCTTATTAACATAAATTTTTTATAAAAATAACAAGAAGTAGCATAATACATATGTCTTTCATTTCTAAATATTTATTCTTTTTAATTTTTACAATTAAACTACCCAAATTTTTCTGCAAACTTCAATTATAAGGGGAAAATAGCATATGAGTTCTTGTCAAATTCATCATAACTTGTATATCAACTATTTTCCTAATGTGTAAACATATTAATCATAGGCATGTTTAAATGGATAGCATGAAAAAATAAATGGATCAAGCATTTGGGGTTTGACCATGGGAAAGTATGTATTAAATGTTATATATCAATCTAATATTATATAATAATAATTTACTAAAAAATAATCTCTCCATAACGGTTTAATGGCAACAATTAATTTTGCACGCATTTTAAGGAAGTGATTTAGGTGTAAATGGAAAAATTAATCAAAAGAGTTTTAACACAATCAAGAATAAGATTAGAGGTTACTAACCTTGAAAATATTTTTGATTTTTTACATCCTTAAATCTTTTCCTTAAAACGCGTGCAAACCAATTGTTGCCATTAAACCGTTAGGGGAAGTATATTCTAATACGTCTTTGGTTTTAAAGTTAAAAGCATATAATTTAAAGATAGAAAAACTAAAATTGTTTAAAGTCGCTAATGTGAAAGGATCAATCCCCCTGTGCCCAAAGTAAAAAAAAGAAAAAAGAACATAGTCATAAATTAGAAAACATATCTTAATAAACAAAAAGGATTAGTAATTTATAGGAGTGGAGATATAAGAAAAGTATGACCTTGCATTTTTTTAATGAATTTAACTTAGATTGTTCTCGTTAACTGATTTATGATGAAATTAACTTATTTTTAGTAAACTTATTTTTAACCGAGGCTAAAAAAACCATAATCTCCTTTTCCTCCTGGCCACCCATCTTCTTCTTTTTTACCCTTCATCTATGAGGGGCTGCCATGGATGTTCTCATCCACGATAAGCCTCTTTTCCTTTCTTGTTTTCAGTTTCTAATTCATTTTCTTGTGTTTGTTGAATAAATTAGTCTCTCTGTATGAGAGTTTCACAAACCCTTCTCTAGGAGTTTTTGTCTTCTCTGTCGTGGAGGACTCCTTCCCTTTGGTGACTAGTGAGTGTTTGCTTGTTTGTAGGTATGAGAAATTGCTCTTATTGGCAGATTTCATTCACTACTAATAGACAATTTAAAACTTGAGTTGGTCTTATAAGAGACCGATTAATTTGTATGTAAATAAAAAATAGCCCAAGAATAATTGAAAAAGAGAATGAAACATCTTTCTGAATAAAGTGATGGTTTTTTATATCATGTATTTATATAGAATTTTTTCCTTATTTATGAGCTAAATCGTGCGTCATTGGAGCTCTTCGGAGCTATTTTGTGCTAATTACTCTATATAGTTGTGGTTTTGTTGTTGTATGTTGAATTGCAGGTTTTAGCGAGTTTTCTCCTTAAATCCGAGCTATTTGGAAGCAACTGCACCTTTATGAGTTGCTACCAGGCACGTTTGAGTCGTTACGAACATGTTTGCTTGCTTTGGAGGTTCTCGGGGCTTTAGACTTGATCACCGAGCTCAAACCACAAAGCAAAGCTAAAGAAACAATCTAATGGAGTTGACCCGTATTCTGATCGGGCGGGCTTTAGGCTTGATCGAGCGAAGATTTATTGCATCGGGTGTTAGGTTTACGGACCCGATCGGGCGGGCTTGCGCAACCGGATCGGGCGACAGACCTAATAATGCCAGTTGCTTTGTTGTATGCGAGAAAAGACGAGTTGAAGAAAATGGCTTGGCCCGACCCGATCGGGCAACCCCCACACGATCGGATGGGTCATGTTTATACGGCTGCTGATGCAATCTTGTGCGTTCAAGGAGAAGATGCTAGACTCTTTTGTGCTGCGGCCCGATGGGAGTAGGTGACCCGATGGGATCGGTGGGCCCAAGGCTTAATTTGGCTTGTTGCTGCTGTGCGAAAAGGAGAAAAAATGTTGGCCCAAATTTGTGTTAGCCCGATCGGGTTGCATGCCCACGGAGGCGAACCTTATCTTTTTATTATCGTTTTCTAATTAGTTTTAGGGGTTATTATAAATAGCTATACTCATTTATTTTAGAGACATCTTTTATTTTAGTTCTCATTTGTTTAGTTTGAAGAGCTTTTCATTATATTAAACACTTAGATTAGTTCCAAAGGTGATTGAACCTTGGATTTATTTCAATAAAAGGTTATTGCTCGTCAATTGGTACTATTCTTCTCTCTTAATCTCTTTAGTTATTTCTTAATTGCTTAATTTAGTTATTTCCTAATTGCTTAGTTTGATTATTGAATTGTTTTATGATGCAGAGATTAGGGTTTTATATTAGTTTTGTTATTGTTGATTCAATTATGAGTGAGTAGTCTTATTTTAGGGATTTAGGGAGGAAAAACATGTTTATACCATTGTTTTTGAATTCTATTAGTTTCTAGGCCTTGATTAGATTGGTTATGGTGTGATTTGTTCTTAACGAGTAATTAATGTTTATTGCGCAGTTTCATTGATTGCTTGATGTGTAATAATTGTTTGCGGAATAGCCCGTCCTACTTTTAGAGGCCTAGTCTACATTAGTGATTCTGATTATGTTAGTGGCACTACGACATATGTTGAATTATGAGCGTTAAGACTAGCCATACTTAACACATGATCTAATCTCTCGACTCTTGACCTAGGCATGGTGGGCCGAACTAATACCCTAAACCTTTAATTCACAGTTCAAATCTCATTTTGATATTGCTTTATTTAGTCTTAAACAGTAGTTCGTCGCTCCATCTGATCTTATCCGGAGTAGTTGTTTGGCTGAATATTAACTAGAAACTTTGTCTCTCTGTGGATTCTAAGCTTACTTCCCTTGCCCATCATTTGTTAGAGGACTTAGAATTATCTTTGATTAGGTGATCTATTTACCCACATATCAGTTTTTGAAATAAAAATGATGAATTTTTCTTAGTCTAATGTTAGAAAATGGGCAAAATCTTGTAAAAAGACGCCTTACGTTAAACTTAATGTAAGACCAGTCCAATAGGCCCATTTAACATGGATCCACGAACTCGTGTCTTCCTTCCTCCGTTACACGTTGGTCTTGTAGCTTTAAAAAGTTAACGTTTTAGGTTTAAAAGTAAAGGTTTTTAACTTGTTCTTAATAACATAACCTATTTTAAAACTAATTAAAGTTTAATGTTTTAGGTTGAAAAGTTAATACTTTTTGCTTATAAGTTAAGGTTTTTGTCGAATAGTTAAGATTTATCATGTATTATATATGTATATTCTAAAAGTTGATGTTTGGATTTAAAATTAACTTTCAAGGTTTAAAAGTTGATATTTTAAGTCTAACTGATAAAAAATTAACTTATATCAATATTCAAAAGTTAAAGGTTTTAGGTTCAAAAGTTAAGTTTCGTGGGCAATTAAAATTCCCAAGATATACAAAAATTCATAGGAAATAAGTTCCCTATGAATTTCAATGGGATTTTGGTTAAAATGTTTGGTTAACAATGGGACCTTAGGTAAATAAGTTCCTGCATCTTAAGGGAAGTTAAAATTCCTATAAATTTCTAATTTCTCCATTTTGTCATTTTCTTGTCAACCAAACAACTCACATATCTTCCACTTTAGGAATTTCTAAAAACCTAGTGTTTCTCTGGTCAATCAAACCTTACCTCTGATTTTTAAATTTAAAAGTTAATGTTTTAGTTGTTTGTTAATATGATTATGCAAAACTTGAGGTTTTAGGCTGAAAAGTTTTAAAAAGCGCAAAAAGTTAAGGTTTTATGCCGAAAAGTTAAAAAAATCAATTTGTTCGGGATTGCTTAGCACGTGGTGCACGTAATTGGGCTTCTAATTAGCTTGTTGGACTGGTCTAACGCTAAGTCTTATAGTAAACCTACTCTAAAGTTAAACCACCTCTTCTTATAACTGTTGTAAATTTTAACAGATGACTTGAACTCTATTATCTTTATCCTTCCCTTTGTGGTAGTGTGTAGTGTCTCATAATTTGTTATAACTATTGATAAATTAATATCCATATGTCCATAATAGATAATACAATTTGGTTGACACATTGCTTTTAAAGTGTTGTTTGACTTCCTTAATTTATTGTAGTTGTTATTTATTCATATAACTCAAATCCCGAAGGATTTCCATTTCTTTTTAGGTCTCGATCGTACGTAGCTTCTCTCTATTATTTATTAATAAATGATAAAATGTTGATATTTTAGACACACAATAATACAAATCTAACAGATCACCTATGACAATTATTTATATTATATATTAGTTATAATTTATAATTCAAAGTTCTAGTTGGCTGAAACAAATGAAATCGTTTTGAGACGGAGGGAGTATACAAGTACATGGTGGGATATATGTAGCTAGTTATGTGATGACAAAAGCACATTAAAAATGGTTTGGGGTAGTTGGGAGTCATTTTTTTGGAGAAAAGGATGGTTGAGGTCATTCTTGTTATAAAGTTGTATCATCTTGTATATCATTTAATATGGGATGGGGGAGTAAAATCGAATTACAATAGATATAAATTATGATTTTGATTATATATAATCAGTAAAAACTAGAAAATTTCGGTAGTACTCCCTATTTTTAGGAAATCCCAATGGTACTCCTCAAAAATAATTAATCTCATTGGTACTCCCTAACTTTTGTAAGTTTCCCAAATGTGATGTTATTAACAAAATTACATTAAATTTAACCCCAAAAACCGACCACCCACCCCGCCACGAACCCACAACCACCATACAAAAATCAAACAGCAAATTAAACCACCCTCTAACCACCAAAACCCGCACACAATTCGACCACATCACCGTGCACCACCACTCGTCACCTACGCACCATCAACTTCTACAACAACAACCCGTCTTCATCGCCATCTTGACCACCTCGGCTCGCACGCCACCGTATTCCACCACAACAGTACCTTATTCATCTACATCAACGTAAACTTTTACGAAATTAAATATAGAAGAAATTATACCCACAGAACCGAAAATTAGAACCACAATACACAACCCACAAAACCCAGAAATTCAATCCATCCATTTGCAAATCAATACCAAAAGTCCCAAATTTGTATCTATGCCAAAAACCTCTAACCATCACAAACCAACACCATCACAACTAATCTACTCCCACAAACCATTCCTCACCCTGAAAAAACCACCCCAACGCCCTCGTCGTCTTTGTAAATTTGATGATACTAAGGTGATATTCGATAATAGGTATAGTATTTGAACATGATGATGATGATCATGCTGATAGCCAGATAGCTGCAGTGAAAAAAGCTGTGAACTAGGTTGGAAGTGGATGTCTTGGTTTGGTTTTAATAAATGGGGTTTAAATATTGTAAACTTAAGATTTTTATTTTTTTTTGAAGTATAGAGTGAAGCTTAAGATTAGTTAAATCATGGTTTGGGGTTAACATTAACAAAATTTTGTTAATAACATCACATTTGATCACAAAAGTAAGGGAGTACCAATGGATTAATTATTGTTGAGGTGCAATTGAGATTCGCTTAAAATAGAGATCTAGGTAGAATATCCGCCGCCAAAAAGGGTGATCCTCGCTGATAATAAAATAATATAACGGGTTTGGAATCCAAATAGGGAATCAGGAATGATGACTTTGACGGTTTGCGGTGTACCGATTTATTCAATGTTATAATAAAATTTACTGCTCGGGTATTTTTATTGTATTAATATATAACACGAAAATCTTCAATTATTGGCTGGATTATTGGGTGCTTCATAATCAACTCAACGATGATTACCATGTGCAGTGCAATTTGATTATTAAATTAGCAGAAATGTCTTTACTTGGTCCTTGGTATTCTTTTAATCTTAATAAATTAATTATTTTAGCATCCGTACCAGATTATGAGTAATCTTGGTTTACTGTTCTTACTAATCCATTGATATTTTGTTAATTAAAGTATACTATGTTGATGATG